>JXOR01000747.1:0-26723 GCA_001014335.1 Coboldia fuscipes | reverse complement strand
TTGAATTGTTAAAAGATCTCTTTCTCTCTATCTTGGGCACTGCTAAAGAGCCAAGTTTCGATTGTTGAAGACTTCTTTTATTATTATTTTGCAGTACTTTTGGAATTCCACTCCGTTTTTTTTTTATTTCAATTTTATTTCTCAATTCTATATAATAAAAGGTATTTGAATGAATAGGGTCAAAATAAAAGTTCATTCGAATGATACGTTTTCATTCTCACTCTCTCTCTCTCTCTTGATTATTCACTAAGTTTGGTTGAATACATATCTTTTCCTCTTGTTTTTTTGGTCCGGTACGTCTCTTTGCCTTTTTATAATCATTTTATATTGAACGATTTTCATCGGTTCCTTTTCTGTTCTTTGTATTTCTATGTATTATTCAAGTCAATAGAGTACTTCCACCACAGAGACACTTAAGAATAAGATACTTTATTCAAGAGCCTTTCAACGATAATTCGTAAATTCGAAGAGATCGCCTTTGCTTAAACTTTGTCAGTTTTTTTCTTACTTTTTGTTTGAATACAGAACGAGGAGAAATTATAAAATTCACCCTCAATGAGTTTATTTAAATCTCGTACTTTCTTTCGGGGTGTTCTTTCAATTTTAATACAATTCAATTGTGTTGATGCAAACACACAAAACAAGGAAAATAATATTGAAAATACAATGAAACTAGAAGAGAAAATAATTTACATTTTACTTTTGTAATGGAATTCATTAAATTTAAGTTTAAAATTCGTCATATTGTTTGGGATGTGAATTTCAACATATGCGGGGGTGTATAAATCAAAATTCATATTTTCCTAAAATACACTAATTATATTGTCTTATTATATTCTGTTATTTAGGAAAAATTCATTTTATGCGGTCATGTGGAATGAACAAAGTTTCCTCTATGTCTTTAAATACCATCATGAGTGTTTCTATCCCTCCTCTATTCTCTACACTACACTACTTAATGTAAATACAAATACGTATCTCAGTTGATCTATGTTATGCTAAAAACCATCATACCAAAAGCATAAATATATGAAATTTCAGAACAGTATCGTTCATATTTTCATCAAATGTTATTTCATAAATGAAGGCAACATAAGTGCCACCGAAATATTCTATGAAATGAAACAAATTTTATTCTGTACCAACCAAAATATACCAACAACACTCTTGATGAAATATTAGAGGATGCATTAATTAAAAAAAAATGAAAAGAAATTAAATTTGGAAAATTTGTTGTGAAAAATAAGGGACACACACAGTAATTTGGAAATAGAAAGTTTTCTATCGCGATTTTACTGAATTAATGACGATCATCTAAAATGGATTTTTATGAAAAATCAGTTCACTCCAAACAATTTTATCTAATAAATTAATACAAACGATGAGGAAAAAGTTTGGTGAACGCACTCCATTCCACCTCACTTCAAATAAAACGTGCGATATCAAAATTCAAACATAATTTTATATTTCAGCATACCGTCATATTAAAGAGTTATTAATAAAAGAAGAAAATTTTCATATTTTCTTACAATTTATAATACACTGAGGATGATGCTCCGCTCAAAGATCATAGAAATTATTAATATTTCTCATTTTTCGCCACATAATAAAGTATAGAGGAGCACACTAACCCATACATATTACCGTGTAGAGTGGCCAAAATCATAAAATTTATATTTCTTTATGATTAATCAACAGGAAAACATGAATGATGATCCATCTAAACAGATGGAGGAGAACCGACAAGTAACAAAATATGAATAAAGAATAGAGATTTGATCACATTAACACGATAGAATCTAATTTAATAACTTTTCTCTACCAATATATTTTATTCATAATAATAATTAGTGTTAGAGTGTGAGTGACGACAAATTTATCTATTTATTCAGACTTATTTATTTTATGTGAAATTGAGAAACAAAAAAATCAGAATAAATTACATAATCCAATGATTAAAATGCATTTCCTTCCCAGTATGGTAAATGATCTCATTTCATGATATCAAAAACAATTTAAATGTAATGGGAGTAAAAATGGAAACTTCTGATGGATGATAATAAAGTGCCAATATACCAGGACGAAGGTAATCATCAGCAAAACGCAAAAAAAAAAGAAACCAGAAAATTGTATACAAAACGGTTACAAAACGATGTCACACAGAGAGTGTGGACATGACAAGTTAATTTAATGCAATTTAGACAGGAAAAATTTCCTGCTGTCTTCTTTCGCACTTTTTTTTATCTTTCAACCAAAAATAATAAAAATGGAACAGAGAAAATATAATGGCAGAACTTCTGTTGTCTGTATAAAATCTGTTCTCCATCCACTGAATATCCAAACATAAAATACAAATAGCATGGGCACCCATAGTCTCACTTTATCAATTTATATAAAAAAAATTTCAAATTTTATTCGTTCCGTTTTATATTAATTGAATTTATGATTTATATCTTCAGATGTTGAAATTTTCATTCAATTATTCTATTTTGATAAAGTACAAACGTTCACTCTTTTGGACGATGTGCTTGCTCGATTTTTTGTTATACGAAATTCGCTATATTACACATAAAATGATTTCATATTGGAGCTGAGAGAGATGAATGAATTTAACTGAACACAGAGTGTACCAGAATGAATAAAAAAAAGTGCGGCGATAATGTTGAATGTTATTTTTATATGCAAAATAGCAGTCAAACAGATACTGGGCGCATTCAAAAATATTATGCCCAAAATATTCACAGAGATAGTGGGGGAAAAGAGCACCATAACCACCACCAATTCAGAACAGCAATTGAGATAACCAATTTATCAAAAATATCTCATGTTTCAGAGATGCTGTTCATACAGTTTCGTTGTATTGCCTCCTGTTTGCCACATATAATATAATTCCTATTGCTTGACGGTGATACAGTTCGTTTAGGTCTTCCAAATACATTATTATGGTACACTGTTGTCTTTTGGATAACAAAAACAATAACCAAATGATGAATCCAAAACCATCAGATGGTGTAGAATAATATTATACCAATATGAAATATGTATCGAATAGCATAAGAAAAAAACAAAACAAAAAATACTTTGATGAGCAGCAATCACAAATTAAGATTAATGTTCATTACCCAGAGCTCGAGCCACTTCATCTAGAGAAATACTTGAGTGAATTATGGTTGCATATATAAAATAATTATGGCCATAAAAGAAAAGGGGAAAATTAAGATGAAATTAAATAAAAACATAATAACACAACCATATCGTTAGATATCACTTTTCAATGAAACGGAATTCTGTATGCATCTGATGCGGTACGATAGTTGATTTTTCTTCACATCAACAGAATTTTTCTCACATGTGACATGACTAAGAAAATAAAAACAAACGGAAAAGATTTTTTTTTCCGTCATCTTTTTCTTGTTTTGGTTTTTACTGGTGTATAACCATAATTCAAAATATTTTCAACATACTAAATTAGTTTAAAGGAAAAACAAAATAAAAAATTATAAATAAGAAACATTGTAGAAGATTAATTCAATTTGAGTAACAGTTCATAGGCCCAACATAGAGTTGCAATATGATGGCAACGCACGTTGAAAAGTAATCAGTGACAGTGTTCATGAATAAAAAATTAAAAAAGAAAAAGAGTGTGTGCGTTCATTAAAATGAAAATATTTTTACATTAATGAGTTGGAAATTATTATTTAAGAATGAATATTATGGTGTACAGTAATAATGTTATCAATGTTTCTTTTTATAGAAAACCAGATGAGGCTCCTCTCTTATTTTTTGGGGTAAACGCATATTATAATAAATGCCTTTATTTGGTCCACATTAGTATCAAATTCATGTACTTCTATAGTCACATAAAGTGTATGCTGTTGAGATTTGTTATGTTGAATAAGTCAAATTAATCATCATAAATATGGGCACTCTATTTTCTTCTTTTACCAAAATGAAGCCAACAAATGAAATACAAGAATAACATAAATATGACTTTAAGAAAAAAATAGAACGTTAATGATTCAAGTATTTTACATAATAATATGTTAATTATGGTTATGCTTTACTAAACAATGTTAGGCCCACATTGTTTACCCGTTGTGAATAGAAAATTTTAGGGAAACACACCGTCGTGTTCTTTAATTTTTCGTTGTGGTTTTTCGTAGAAAAAAAAAAGAAGTAAAATACCTTTAACACCCTTTTTCTTCCATTATTATGCATCATAAACATCAATACAAATTACACTAAATGTGATCCACATATAAATACAAAAGAGTAGGATTTTAACACTTAAATTTATGGTCGCCCGCCACCGAAATAACATTCATATAAATTTAAATTTATTCTTTATGGTTCCAATGAAATTCTTTGATTAGATTTTTTTCTTATGTTACCTTAGCGTACTGCTGTGAAGACTATCCTGCATATATGGTTCAGCATAAATATTCCTAGAGGGTGGTACACGCCGCGGAAGCGGTGGCGGAACCTGATTATATCCATCCATAAAATTATCACAATCGGAGGAGTATTTCATTGATTTCATCGTCATCGTGATTTCAATACTTTTGTTATCCTTTTCACGACTTGTAATAAATAAACTAATAAACCCAAGTAGGAGTAATTAGGGAACGTCGTTCTTTCCGTTTTACGTCGAAGTACACACTAATCACAAATCACAAATGTTCACACAATAATTAAATTCACTAATAATTTTATTCTTTTCTAAATTCTTTTAATGATATTTACGTTCCACTTCCCATATGTTAATGCAATTAAAATTGCATATTGGCAATACACATAATTCATCACATCATTGATGCATAGAATTTCCATAAGTCTGCCATGATCTGTTTTCTGTACCTCAAAAGGAATATGAATTTACTTTTTCCTTCTGAGTATACAGTTTTAATTTGTCTGTATCTCTCTATGGATTAACAACACTTTCATGTAGATAGAGCCATACATTTGAAGACTTTTACTTTATCGGTATAGTCAACTGTAATATTATTATTTGTCCATTTTATAATTCTATAGTACTCAATGGAATATTTATATTTTCCAGTTCCTAATCCGACGGTACTTCTACAGATATTCATAATCAAATGCAATTAGTTATCGTATTATTATGTGCAAGATATGATAAAATTATCAATGCATTGCATTGAATACACCATATAGTTGAATATCCTCAATTATATGAGAAAAGACTAGTCAGAATAGACAGTAGAATAAGATTATGTGTCGTCTGTGTACAATCAAATGTGTCTTATCAAAACTGATTACCAATGATTTTCATTTGTTCATATAATATGTTCAAATAGATACACCGTATCCAAATCTCTGAATTTCCACCCTTCAGCCACCCCCATTGTCACCCAAGGGACCATTTGAATAATATTGCTTGTTCCATCTTTTGTAACGTAGTAGAAAATATTTCGCATATATATACATAACTTAATAATTAGAATTGATAATTTATTCAATATTTAGTTCTGTTTTAAATTGGACATTATTGAATTGAAAATGAAATAGCAAGAGTATTACTATGCGACTGCAATCGAAATAAAATAGCATAGAAGGGAAAAAAATTCATTGGATACACTCATAATCCATATGAATTGAAATTAGACGAAAGGTTATTGGACTCTTGATGCACTTGTTAACAATCCATATAATGTCGAGTGGTTGTATTTTCACACAAGTGGAATGCATATTATTTTTCATTACACTCTGATTGAATTTGTCTTTCGTTCGGTACGTTTTGGTTTTTACTGCATTATTATTTGAATATACATAAACAATTACTGTTTTTAATGCAGTAAAACAGAAGAGTCTCATAAATACGTAATTATGATCACCAAAGTAGAGAATGCAATTCATATGTTCATACAATTGAATCACATACAGTAAATGTATAAAACAAAAAGGGAAAACAGATACTCTGAATCACTATGACATGATGTCAATCCATATAAGGATACTGAATACCAAATTTTCAATGGAAAGAAGACACCAAAGTATGACTACTACGGTAGGATGGTGAGGACGACATGAAAACAATGAGTGACTTAATGACATAAAATCTTGGATAGAATTCCTAATCATAAAGTGTCTCCCCAATCTGTCATGCCAGTCTTTCAGAAAACCATTAGGAGACGTTTGTTTTCTTTTTTTTTTTCTTGTCTTGTTCCTGTGTTGGCATCACCCCTCTATTAGATTAGCTTAAATTATGCATTTTATGTGACCAACATATAAAAAACCACCAAAGAACAAAAATTTTAGTGCTTTCGTACGTTTCCTTATTTCATTTTGTTGTATTCTATGGGCCAAAGAGGTTCATTGGTATGCAATTGACTTGGAAGACAATTCCAATAAATGATACATTTACACTTAACGCTACATCCCATTCAATGAAGAAAACTTTTCGTTTATTCGTCTTTTTTGTTTTTGCCTTGTTTGTACTTGAAATGTTATTGAGATGAAATATGATAAAGTACAGCAGCACAAACAAGATGTAAGAAATTTTCTCACAGTTTAATCAAAACCCATTAGTATAAACATCAACGTTAACAATCACTTCTCCACCACTCATCGGGTCATAACATCATTTATGATTATGAAAATTTAATGAGCAATTTTTATTTTATTTTTTTTTTTCCTTGTTTTTCTTATACAATTAAATTAACATTCATTATGTATTATACCATCATATTAATATCAAAAGTAAAAATGATAAAATTTTATTGCAACTATGAATTTCAATTCAAAAAATAAAAATCATTTATTTTGAAATAGAATAGTATAAACTAAAAGGTCTGTAATGATTTGACTGACACATTAATCGGTTTCATTGTTATATTGCTCAGCTAACTAATCCATAACCATTGAAGGCAATTTGAAAAGAAAACAACAACCACCAAACATCATAAATAAGTGCTCCAATAATATTTATAAAATGTTATATTCGACTGATTAGTTAAACTCGACTGAATTCAATTAAATTGAATTAAATTCAATTGGTTGAATGATCTGATCAAATCCAATGTATATGCAATCAGACTGAAAACATTGCCTCCAATATACTCTTCTATCCCGTATGAATTCAATATTCACTACTCTTCGGTAAATTGAGAATATCTTTTATGGTACAGACGAATCAAAAGAAAAAAAAATGTATAAAATGTAGAAAATCAAATCTATTGGTCTTGAGAGTTCAATCCTCTAGTGAAATTAAACAAGTAAAGTGTATTCTGATATATTATATATGAAATTACATCTTCTATATATCCGAAATATTAAACTTAGATAGGTAAGGATTTATAGTGAAAAATAATATAGCACCAGATTGACTGAATGAATCTAATATTCGTTGAATGTCTATCTTATAAAAATGGGGGAGGGCTAATCTAATATCGAAAGGCAGCTAAAGGAAAATCATTGCCATTTCAGGAAAACAACTCTATGGCTCAAAATATTCCATGAGTGAAACGAAAGAACGAAAGAAAAAATAAGAAGAAAAATCAAGGCAACCAAACAGCCATGTTATAAAAGGAAAAATGTTGAATAAAATTTCACCGAATAAAAATCACAGTCTTCAATATCTCATCGTGGCGGTTCAACTTCTCACATTTGGCTGTATATGAGCGATATAAAAACGATGAAACATACATAAATTATGTACACATGAATTGTAGTTATGGGTACTTATTGATTTTCTTCTTCCGTCTTGCATCATATCACCCACGGCTCTAAACGAAATTTATATACTGAGATTTTCTCATTCAAATGAATTTATGCCAAAAATTCCAGTAAAAGATTTCGCCTGTTATTTTACCATTATTCTTTCTCTTTTCTTGTGAAAAAGGAAACCCCAAAAGATGTGATTTCACAAAAAAAAAAGTAAAATTTTCGTCGTCACATTACAAATCCATCGCGAAATTCAATCCGCGGCACGGATTCAAAGATCGATGATGTTACATTTATATTATGTAGGGTAGTGAGATAACATTGGATGCGGTTCCGAAGTAAAGATGAAAAAAATTATTGGACAAATAGCTGTGAAACAACAATAACCAAAAAGCAACCCAATATATCAGAAGGGTGAATGTTGCACCATACCATCTTTCATCATCTCGTGTCGTATATTCTTTCAAACCGTTTCATATAATATCCCTTGAATATCAGTGACTCACTGAACTAGAGAGAGAGCTATTGAGCAAGATACATGGCAGAGTTAATGTAATAAAGAAGAGTAAAAGAACATTAAACATAAAATTTCCCAAATTAATGTTCAATATAAAAAAGCAAACTTTATGAAATAATATAAGATATACGACCCAGGCGAAATGTATTAAAAGTGCGCCTTATTACACAGAGAAAACACGAAACCAACATGAAAAATATATCCTTTATAATAATAGGGAGATATATTTAAACGTTTCTTGTTTTTTTTCTTTTGGTTTCAATTCAGTTATTTTTTCTTTATTCTCATATACCATTTCCTTTTACTTCAATCCACTTTACAGTGGCGGTTTAACTTTAACCATTGGAATATAGCGCAATTTCAATATCCCCCCATTATGATATAGTCGCACCATAAGATATTGATAAAAAAAATGAAAAAAAAGACAAGAGGATCCTTTATATCTCCTTTAGAGTGTTATAGTTTTATCGTTTTTGGCGAATAAAAACAAAATGGCACCACTTCGATGTTACATAACAAGAAGCATAAGGATCTCTCATCGTTCGCTCTCTATCTATCTCTCTCTCTGTGTATTATTGCCAACTGTACAGTGTGTGTTATGCTCTCCTGTATGTATATGGAATACATTTGTTTTATTCTTCCTTTTTTTGCCATTGACTGTATGTCTCTGATGTAAAGGGGGTGCATTTTATATACAATAAACCACCTATAGCCCATAGAATGGATATCTTCTCATCTATAGACTGTGTGTATTTTTTTTATTTCGTTATACCGTGTTTGATACACTGCCAACTTTTAGTATTCATGTGCATGGTTTGGCATCTTTATGGTTAATTTCAATTTTATCGAGTTTTCATAATAAACGAAATGAAATACAACAACAACACAATATCAAAAGTAACACAAAAAGGAGATACACAACAGAAAATCGTAATACACTGAGCCACAATGAAATTGTATCCTGATGGATCGTTTCTCGTGTTTCAAACAAAAATTCTATTTTCTTTGGTTTTTATGTTACAACATTAAGGAAACCAAGACTTCGTTAGTTGAGTTGTTTTTGTATCTGGTTTCTGGCTTAATGCATCGATATCACACGCACTTTTTGTTTTTTGTTTCAAAAACGTAAGATATATAGACACTTTGATGGACCTATTAATAAACGATGGTTCCTTTTCTTTTAGCGCTTTTGAACTCCAATGTCCATAAAAACGGAACATCAATGGATAACAAGAAATACTGAATGCCATGAAGATTGTTTGTGATATCACTCTATTACGGAATTTTTTCCTGTTTAGTCATTACGTTCTTTTCCTTTCGCTACAATTTTGTTTTTATTTCAGATGGAGGGATCCAAATGTAGGGAATGGTAAAACTCCATCAATGGCTATTAAACAAAAGTACAGAGATTTTTATGACGAAGAGAGACTAATGCTCTGTCTTCATGCCAACAGACCATTTTACCAACTTCACTGCTGACTACATACCAAAACGACACTCACTGTAACTGGGATAAACGTAATTGTACACAATCGAAGGACATAATCTCTCCACAGAGTCCATTAAAATAAAAGGAATGAAAATATCTAATTTTTTTATCATTTTAATTACGAGACGAATGAAATAATATTCTATTCATTTGTTCGTTTATCATAACCATATAATTCCAACAAAATGTAGATAGAAGGAAAACGTTTTTCCAAATGTGTCATATTCCATGTATTTTATTATTCAATTGGTGTATTCATTGCAACAAACATTTCACAATTCCCTAATCCAGAATAAAGGGAACTTTTTAACAAAAAAATTTCACTTTATCCAATATGAATTGCATATTAACTTGAATTTCATTATGAGACTATCATCTAATGACATTAGAAAATTAATAAAAGATACTCATAATAAAATTTCATGTATAACAAACCCCCGTTAATATAAATATTAAGCAATTAGACATTAACACACACAATATAATGAAAAAATTTTCAATTTAAAAACTCTTAAATAGTACACACAAATTAATCACCTTTAAACTTTTTTTTTAGTTCGACTAAAAACATAAATAACAAAACTGTTCGTTTTCCTTTTTCTATTTTTTTAACATTATTTTTGGTTCAGCCAAAATCCAAAATGTTATCAAAATTGGAAACATATATTAATAATAACAAAAACTAGACACAGAATTTATTTATTATTCTTTCACCACAAGAACAAGCGAAATGTCTGTTTCCTATCTGACGACCAAAAAAAAAACATAAAAATAACCCTCAAATGACTGATCTATTTTATTTTCCAATTAATTGTAAGGGTGAGAATTTGGGTTTAAATTAAAACCCAGCGACATTTTATCCACCAAACACAAAATAAAAAAGGTAAAATAAAAACCGTTTTTTAAAGTCACTGTGTTATTTTATAAAACAATTCTGTTTTTTTTTTTTATTTGGTAATACTGTTGTTTTACACGTTTTGCCTCTGGAGCACTAAAATATTCTGTCCGTACAACAGGAATAACTGAGGCGAACTAACCACAGAAGAATTCTATACAGACAGGGAAAACACGAAGAACGAGTCTAGTGGCCGCATCGATATGGAAACTGGTTCAATGATTTTTCCCAGCTTTCCTTCTATACCAGTTAGATTCAAGCCGAATCAAATTATACTGTCGCGCACAAAAATATGGAATGCGCACGAGACAACATTTGTATGTTTTTACGTGAATAGCGAGTGAAACCTGTACGTTGGCGGCACACACATTCATACCAAATGTCTGAATATTCTCTTTCCGTGTAATACCATCAATTCATGTATGCGCCAACATAATAATATGAATCCCATGGTCATGTCGGAGCAATATTAAAATACTGAGGAATTATGCTAAACGACACAACATCGACGTAGCTGAGATCGTGTGTTCTTCTATTCCATGTATTATGACAAAGAAGTGAATGCGCTTCATGTTACCCGAAACGGTAATTCTTCATCACTCACCGAATGTCCTTATGAGTTGACTCTTCTTATCCGTTCTTCGTCTGTATTATTGAATTTCATCATGAATAGCCGACACTCAATTCGGTTTTTAAGATGAATAGAATGAGATGGAATATTTCATAATCCACATGGATGTGTGTAAAAGTATGCCGCCGTTAGATCACCCAAAATGCAACCTGGAGGCGCAATGGCATAATTTCAATATCAATTTTTATTATTTTTACATGTGAAACGTACCGTGTATTAAATGAGTACCCTCGGATTGCTACCTATACACAAATATACAGATATCCATTCGATAATATCGATAGGCCGTTGGCCAAAAAAAACAACATAAAATTGTAACCCTCAAACATTTATGATTCGGGATTCCGTCTACACACGTTTTTCCCACATTACAAAATCCAATAAATTCATTTCAGGATAAACAAAAGAGAAAATAACGAAATATTTAATACTGCCAAATTCGTTTCAATGATTTACTTTTAACCCAAACGATTTATTCGATCGCGGTATCCATCGAATTAAATAATACCAAAGTAAACGGATGAATAAATGGTAAAGTATACAGACACATATTTAATATTGGCTGATGTCCTCAAGTAAGGTATTCAATTCAATTTGGGGGGAGTATAAATTCAACAGAGTTATTTCATAAAATTGTATTTTTGTCCCCGGTGTGTATGCCGAAACGAAGAAATAAAACAAGAAAAATAAGTACAAAAAATCAACATACAACACCAATACGGTTAAGAACTTAAATGTATTTCATACTTAAAGAAAACATTTACAATCAAACCATCTGGATCTTAAGATCCTGGAGTATTATGACATTGGCACAAGCCATACTGCTAAAAATATAGAAAGAGTAAACTTTCATTATTATAACAATTCAACGTCTTGAATTAATGAGGTCGGTATCATAGGATAAGATGATGCCGATGGTAACATAAAATTATCCAACATATATTTAATTTTCGTCTAAAGTCTAAATAAACAATAAGTATTAAACAGCATAGACGGATACGACACGGTTTATTTCATAAAAACCGGCCCCCGTTTAAAGGGGATTAAAGGGTTCAATGTCTGAATGTTATGTTTAAGACCAAAGTGTTTCATCAGTAACTGTTTATATTGTTATCAACAAAATTAGAAAATTTCTTCATTTTTAATCGACTGAATGAATATTAGACAGCATCAATGCTTCAACCCCCGGCCTATACATTTCATATAAAGATAGTAATGCCGCGACGCAACAGACTATCCAAAAGTGTATTTAGTATGCGAACAGGTTCACTGTAACGTAATACTTTATGCATGAATTGTATTAATTGGACACCCTTATTTTAATACGGTCATGCTCCCAACCACCCCCACAAAACACACGAGGTCTCCAAACATTGTCAATTTCAGAAAACCCATCAACACCTAAAGGCTATTTTAATAATATTTTATTCGTTCATTTATGCTTTTTTTTTAAATGAACAACATAAATATAAATTGGTGTCGTTTATGTTAACATGCATAACATGTTCACATGTTATATGGATCAACAAGAAAATAGAAAATTGTTTGTATGGTATTGAATCGAAAAGGAATATTCAATGGGGGCACTCTCTTTCATTATGTCATGCCAATTGGTCATTTTCATTTGATTGAATGTAAGAAACCAGACAAAAAGAAAAACCAAATGGAAATACCATTGCGACATATTCTCGGGTTTTTCCTTTACAATAAAAAAAAAGAATTTTCCGCTTTATTCAGATACCATATTTACGAACAAAAATGTAAAAAGGATTTCCGTAATGAATAAAATATGTTTATTAAAAAAAAAAATAAAAGAGAAATATCCCCCGTTTGGTATTCATTGGAAACAATTTAATACGATTTCATTGTTGCAACATTGAAAAATAGAAACCGGATAAAGATTCGATTTATTTTTTCCATTCGATATGTTTGTTGTTTCTATCATACGGTGTTTATCGGTTAAAATATTGGCAAAATGATATTGCATAAACTGAATATACAGTGGAAATTCGTTATTCTTTTTTTTTTTTTTTAATTTAATGCAATTGATGTCATAAGATCGATGAAGAAGTACAGTTATGTTGCCATTCTTTTGGCGCTATGGAACAAAATATGTCTTCGTTGGTGGTAGATTAGGCAATTCTATTAAAATATATCGCCGCAAGGTATTGCGCATACTCAAAATTTTCTAAACAATCGACAATGCAAAAAAAAAAAAGAAAAAGAAAATAAAATTTTCCTTTCGGTTTTTCGTTTAGCCGACGGGGGGGAAAAAGAATTATTATTTCTTCTTACTCGTCTTTGAATTTGTAATTATCTTACCGAAAAAATACATACAAGAGTGGATAAAAGCGACAAGTCGATGTTTCCATACCGACTATAGAGAACTTATGGAATTCAATGAACCTGGTATGCAACTTGTGGCACTTCAGAACAGAGAGACGCCTAACAATCTTTGTATGGTGATCGTCGTGTCGTTGTCGTCCCTCCATTTGATAGAAACTGTAATTGCATAGCATTGCCAAATATCTCAATTGAATGGAGAATATCTTTCGTTCATACAATGAATGGTCCAGTGAGACGGAATGTTATCATTGTATTAATATTGAACGGAAGCCGAACATTGTCAAAGAGCAGGTAGATTAAACACAGATTGTAAAGAAAAATCGAAAGAGAGAAAAAAAACGGAAAAATATCGTTTAGGATCTCATTACTTGTCACAAGGCTACTGAAAAGAAGAAGAAGAAGCTTTAGGGGGGGTTTTGAATTTGAATTTTCTTCTCATTTCTCTGTTTTCTCTTTTTTTTTTTATTTTCACTTCTGTTTGAAAATTTCAAACGCGGAAAATATAATATAAATAAAAACGGTTAGCATCAAACACGCTGTAAACGATTTGTGCAATACTGGGCCGATATTGTACATACAAATTGTTATTTTGCATAAATACATAAAATGTAAACAGCAAAGAAAGGAAAATCAACATTGGCAAATATATGGAAAATACGTTTCGATGTTGTCACAATGGATAACCCAAAGTTGAATAATTTTCCTCATATTATTTTTTATAGTCAAAATCTTCACACTACAACACATTACTGGCAAACAAGAAAAAAGAAATAATACAGTTTCCTCATCATCATATGGAAAATCATATCGTTTCAAGCATACCACTGCGTGCTGCGCGTTGTTATAGGCAGAAAATCGATTATTTTTTAACCCTTATCAAAACAGAAGAGTATTCGTTTTATTTTCGTTATATGGATATGTCCGTTTACATTTTATGTATAACAAAACATAGAATTTTCAGTTGGTTCACTGGAGACAACAAGCAAGAAAACAATCGACAGTAAACTGGGATGATTGCTTAGGAAAAACCGCCGGAGAATGATATAACAAAATTTTTAACAGCAACCAGGAAAAACAAAACCATAAACCAGTGAAAATACATACACATTTTTATAAAATAAAAAAAAAACGGAAGAAAATCGAGTTATAATGTTAAATATTTTATGTGCCATTGCATAGGCATCGAGTGTTTGGTGTCATTCATAAAATATAACAACATGTTAAATGTTAAATCAAATGTCTGTAAAACGGGCAAAAGGACTCACAGTAATAATGTTTGTTGTTTTAAAACAAAAAGAAAAAAAAAAAAAACAAAATTTATAACGAAGTAACATTAGACAGTATGAGTGGTTTTTCAAGCCCCACAATCAAACTCATTCGACATTCACCCGCTGAACTGTTATGTTTTATATGTTTCTACTGTCAGTTTCTACTTCATGTTTCCGAAATAGGAATGAAAAAAGAAAACCAAAAATCTCTGAGTAAGTGAGTGTTATCAAACTTTTTTAAAATCGATTAAAAATTTCATTTAATTTTTAAACATGATCGTCCCGTTGTATTACAGAAAACTTTTAACGAAACATTAATTAATTCAACGGTAAATTGTTTCGTGTCTTTTTATCTATTTGACTCAAACGATATCAGAAGACTCTAAGGTAGAGAGAATTTGATTTGAACGATTATAATTTTTTCTTTCTTTCTTTCTATTTATTTCTGTTGTATTTTTGGTATGCATTCGAACCTTTCTGGACAACCCATTCCATAGTCGGCAAACAGTATTGCCTACCGTTAACATCATTGGCATTCTAACACACAGAACCTCAATGTCCAATTTAATTTTCCAACAATTTTACCGCTATCATATCGTTAACATTCAATTTCAACTCCTGAGGACATGAAAACTGTGTATTTTATTATTTTATTTATGCAACGAAATTCTATTTGTTTTTTTTTTTTATTTGTGATTTTGCTATCATTGTTACCATTTTCAACTATTCCATTTCGTTTATTTAACGCCGACTACTCGGAATCATGAAACTTAGTGGAGAATAAGAGAAACTAAATATTTAAAACTAAAAACTGTGAGAGTGAAAAACTACTGGTGAAAATATGATGAAAACCAGGACCTTCATTAATCGCATTTAAATTTCAGTGAAATATTAAAATTCTTTCGGTTTTTCTTTCGCTGTTGATTTTCATTTATACTTGTTCTCATTCCCATTGGTTCACACAATGTGGCACAACACCGATAAGAAAATAATAAAAATAAAAAGAAAATGTTGTGTGAATGGAATAAAATACACATTTGAAATAAGCGTGACGAAGGACTCTAGCAGCCCATTGTATTCAATACGATATTAGAAGATGAGTTTTTATCTCATACCCAGTGGATCAGTATAACTAAGTATAATCTTCTAGCGAACACCGTGGCTAAAGTAAAAATCTTTTGACTACAAACCATTATTGTTATTTAAATTTGCTTCTCGTATATTTATTTTTTATTTTTTTTGTACTCTCTCCTTTCTTTTCTTTTTTTTTTGGCAAATTTGCATATTTATTTTAAATGCCGCCTAGAAAAGAAAGAATACCCATCACCCGTAGTTTCGTGAAATGATACACAACCGTTGGCCTCAAATATACAGAAGAAAATCTAACAAAATGAACCACCACCATCACCATATTCAATTCAAACGTTGAATATTATGAGAAAATTTTCCATTGAGATGAAGAACAAATATACGTTACGAAACAACTGATTCCCACACCGGATTCAGTTCAGGTCAAAGCCAAAGCAATGGGACGAGGTAAAACTTAAAACTTCTCAACAGATATAGAATATTTGGCTGTATTATTGTAATGTATGTACATAATCAACAGCACAGAGGCTTAATATCAAATTGAGATTATACAAATATTGTTCTGAATCCTATGGACTATCTTTTCTGGTGGTGGGTACCTTTAAGAACGTTTTTCGCGTGATTTTCGCGATACCATTAAGTAGAGACAATTTCATACAATTCACCTTCGTCCCGTTTAGTTATCCGAGCACTCATCCGTTAGTATATCCCAAAGTATATGGAAATATATTTAAATACTATTTGAGTCAAAAAAGAGAAGGAACAAAAAAATTATAGCGGATTTTCGCTTTATTTTATACACGAGAAAATTATTCTCGGCCTTATGCACTTGAACGCGCACCTTTTGTTATACCAAACGAAAGAAAAGTAAAATAAAATGAAAAAAAAGATTTTGATTTGATGCATAAGAGAGTACACAAAGCGAATAAAATAAAAAAAAAATGAAACGTGGAAAATGAAAAAAACCATTTGAGCCAAAATGAAAAACAGAACAGTAAAACTGCAAAGACACAACAACGAAAAATAAAACTGTCGAGGAAAATATACAAACAAAAAACATAGAGATTTTCTTTTGTCTTTTCGACCAAAAGATGGAGAGAAAAAAATTGTACGACCGACCGAGTAGATATGTAAATAAGTAAATAAATATTAAATTAATTTAAACGAAAGTTACGCGTATAAGCGCAAATAACTTGCCCGTTTTGGTTATCATTCGGTTTTTATATTTATTCGTTTGCTTTTTTTTACCTTCAACGGGCCATAATAAAAAATCAGATTTTAATACGATGAAATCCGTTTAATAGCGTTGAAATGAAGTTGAGATTTATCTTTCATTTTGATCATTGGAAAATAAGAAAATTGGCAGAATGAATATTGTGTCAGTAATTAGTTAGTCGTTCCATGTATTAAACCACAAAAAAATAAAAACCCATGAATTTCACCTTAACCAAGCGACAGAAATGGAAAGAAAATAGACGAAACGGAAAGAAAATTGCATACTTGATGATGTGCTAATCTACGATATTTATTCCGTTACATAAAACATAATCAACGTAGGACGATCCCACATGATTTCATTCTCCATACGATTCACATGAATCCATTTTAGATTCGTCTACATATTGCACGTTACGATATACCACTGATTTCGTGTAAAATGAACAAGTAAAAAAAAAACATAAACAACTTAGAGAAATAGATGAAATATTCTCAAAGGACTTCAATCTAACCATTAATATGATTATGGTAATGGATAACTGACTTCAGAACATTCCGAAATATAAAACATAAAATGTATGTATAGGGTTTCATGTTTGAAAACATTTTAACTTGACTTGTAGTACTCACCGATATTTTGACTGTAGATCACCACCACTCAACGTATTTGATATATTAGTTGCTACCGCATAATCACTTACAGTTAAATTACTCCCCGTCATCAGGTATTCTACAGAATTCCATAGACGGAAAAGAAATGTTAACCAAAATGAGATAGATATTCCACATTTACGGGGTCAGATTTATTTCCAATATTATCCATCCGATAGATAGTGAATCCATTCGGTTTTGTAAAGAAAACCCACAGCATTCAGTTGTAGCAGGAAGTTCAGCAGAAGCAGCACCACCACCACCACAATCACCCATTCCCCAATCGAAATGGATATAGATGAGATGGATGAGTATGTTGTTCAAGTAGCAACAAATCCGTGAAACCAAGAAAAGATGAAATAAAAAAGAAACATATCATTAAATTAACTTTAGCATTAAACCATCGTATTCATATGATTTGAAGTACACAACATGGTGAATTAATAGTAAATGAGGCATATTATGTGAAAAGAATCTGATGTTTTTCGATATAGCAGAACATTATACATTTGGGTGTCTAACAATTTCGCTTATCATTTCATTTCCAATTGTATTACAAGTAACAGATATACATATAGTATGAATGAATAAAAACAACCAACCAAAGTTTAACTCGAAACACAAGAGAACCAAAAACTAAGCGAAGAAACAAAAGCATTTGCGCCAAAGAATGAAAAGAATATCAAAAAAAAGAAACAAAATCCATACAATTTGATTAATGACCTAAATTCAAGATTATCCCTTACAACCATAACAACGAGAACATGAAAACTTTGTAACTACATAAAATTTCAAATGTTTTTCTTTTTTTTTTGTTCTTCTATGTTCTGGTTATTATTGTTTGAACCTCATAAATGTGTAACAGGAATAATATCGCATATAAAAATTATTTTTGGATATTTCTATTATATAATTTAACTCCGGAGAAAATTGTTTATTTTTGTTCTACTGAATTGATATTGAGAAAATTATATTACATTTCTTTATTTCTTGTTCACTGTTAAATTTTATTTGGCTCCCATACCCACCACCCACACATATAAAATTCAATGTAACTACATACATGAGAAAATGATTAATTAGATTATTCTCAATTAATAATTTATTATTCTGAATTACAGCATTGCGCTTTGTATAAACGTTATACGTTGGGGCTGAGTCAGTTGTTATTATTCAATCAGTGTGGTATTGCATTGTCTGTTGGTTTAGCGCCATCCAAATTTACCATTCCATATTGGCTATTAAGTTGACGATCCACCTCACCACCTTGTGGAGACCATCAACCCAGACTAAGTGAATTGCGAGATTTCGAGTCTTTTTTTATTACAATTTCTAATCTAACAATCTATTCACAGACATTCGTTAGTTAGGAATACATTACATTTAACCATAACCGCCAGCTACCCCCTCTATACCCCTCAAGCCATCATCATCATCAATCGGTTAGAGTATGAGATCCTTTTTGTTTAATGCGGTATATCAAAAGATAACATTCATGCAGCATAAACCACACATAACACATGTACTGTGTGTAGTATACTATTCAAAATGGTATTTTAAGTACACACAAAAATTATATTGAAATGCTGGTAAGCGCTTTTCACCAATTCAATTTCTTATACACTTGTACTGGCCAGCAGTACACTAAAACTATCAAATACGTGTAGAAGAGCAGTGTCTAGTACTATCAACTGTGACTTCACCATTTAACTATATTGCGATTCGTCGAGTCAATGGTTGGAATGTGGCTTTTTTTCCCTATTTGGGTGGTATTTCAATTGCCCTAAACTTCAGGCCATTTAATACTCTATTCTAGCCAAGTTTTTATTTTCTACACCCTCTAAATGCATGCCACTCTTTATGCACTATAAAATGTCTCATACCAGTTTATAATCAGTTGGTTTCTCGCTTTTTATATTCCAAAAAGTGCTAAATGGTAAATGGACTCGTAATGTTTCTTTCAATTCATTTCTGTGCATTTTCAGATGGTTATTTTCTAAACCGTATTGTCATCAAAATCGAATGTAAAAACGGACAAGGCGACCTCAATGAATGTGATCTATGCATTTTAAACACTACTTTCATTTTGGCGGCCACCATATAAGCCATTCACTCCTTTTTCAATGAAAGACAAAAAATAAAGGAAAAATGAAATACAAAACCCATTACCATTGGCGTATACCCGCAGTGCATTTTATTAATGCCTTTAACGATTTTTCATATGCCATTCGACTACATGCATACGCTACATGCCACACTATATGAGCACTATGGTGTCCTCTTTTTTTTTTCATCTGTTTTGGATGAGTGTGATAAAAACGTTATTGATTTTCCTCATCTTGTCATCAAAATGATACAAAATACTTTGGCCAAAGAGGGCGAACATTGATGTTACTTTTTTTCTTTTTTTTTTTTGCGTGTGTTCTCCACTTCCTTTTTCTATCAGTTGTATGTTTTTTTCCTCTGTTGCTGCCATCAAACGTCGCTGGTTTTTTTTCTTCATCATCCATTCAATATAGTGGAAATCGTAACACTGACTGAATATTGCTTAGCAACCCCCAACCATTTGATACTCAAAATAAAATTCGTTTTATGTTTTTTCCCATATCTTTGCTTTTTTACGCTATTCCTGTATTATAGAAAGCAAAGTTAAAAAAAAAAAAAGATTGTACAGAAAAACAGACCACCCATACGATTTGCCACCCAATTTCCGATGGATTTTTATCCGCAACAAAACGCATACGATGTTACTACACCACTCACCATATTCAACCATTTAGTAATCAGCAGAAAAATATCAATATTGTTCTATGAATTTTCAGTTCAGGCAGATTCTATTTTCTCTACGATTTTGTTTCATGTTTTGTACGATGATGGTAACCAACATCCAGAATACTTGGGAAATGGGAATCCATAAAATGCAATGTGACTGAGATAAGAGGAGAGGTGATGGCTGTGGACATATAACAATTTTTACAAAGATTGGTATTGTCATCAGAGCCCAGCACCAGACAAAGTAAAAACGGTACCATATTATTACTGCGTACAGCTACAAAAATTGTAATTGCGTATATTTATTCAACATTATGCTGTGAATATCATAGTCCGATGAAATGCCACTCTCACATGTTGACATCATTGAAATGACACTGGAATTGAGTTCAATCTACCCCACCTCCGTACATCAACAACAGCTAAAGAGATGTTGGATACGGATAACATACATAAAACAAGGAAAGAAATTTTATGATTTTCTTTTTCTTTTTTATACTCTGTTATTGTGATTCTTTAAATGCCTGTTTTCTGCACAGTATAGTTGTTACATACTCTCCATCATTAAATTTTTTCATACCATAATGTTTATTATTCCGATCTTTAAATGAGGGGTTAATACAATAAGGTAATATGCGTACCCACTGTAATACAATCGTTATGTCAAACTGGCCTCTGATAAGCAAACCAATGCAGTACAATATGAAATAAACATCAACACCATATAGACGGGAGATGTTACACATAAACATGGGGTGGTGTGTCTCAAAAACCAATTTAAACAGTGATTTTTCCTATCAACTCAATTCTATACAATTGTTCATAATAATAAATTAAACTTTTGTGTGTGTCCCTATTGCGTTTTTATACTAAGGCCAACTCATTATTTTGGCCAACAACAGAAAATAAAATATCAAAATTGTACAAAACACTTGTAGGATTTTTCAAACATCATCTCTCTATTATTAGGAATCATTTGTCTAGCGTGTGCGGAATTTTTTTTTTCCTTTGACGTTGATTATTGATTGATATTCTCATACTCTTGGAAATGGAAATTATGAAAACTTTGGCTATGTAACTAAGCCAAAAAAAAAAAAATGATAGAAATACGGTATCGTTTGTCGTTAAGTTGTTACTGATCAAGATGACAACGTTTCATATTTATGCAATTCTTGATAAATAATAATAAAATAGGTGTGCGCACAACAATACACACAAATTATAATTCATTTTATGCTACACCCTCTCTCATCTATAAGACTACAAGAATAGAAATAGAATATTATCCATAGAATCCATAGAATCCAAATGATGGAAATATAATAAAATAATAACGGACATGAATCTAATTAGATGCAATAAATTGAACCGTTTTGTAACTGATAAAGATGAAGGGAAGACAATTTGTATAAAAATAAAACGTGTCGACTCAATCAAATTTAAATAAATAAAAAAATTCACTTTAACATAATTTCTTTCCGTTGTTACTTGCCATTTCAATTCCCAAATGAGAATTGATAAAAAAAAGAAGTAATAGAAATAATACCATGACTTTGGATCGATAAAAATTTATCGGGTGTGATTTTACACTGGAGGGTGAAAAATACACACACACACACAATAATATAACAACAAATGGTTACGAAGGTAAATTGATACGAATTAAATGGAAAATAGAATCCAATATAGAACGACGAACAAAGGTCGATTAAATAAAACAGGTTAGGGAGTGCAAATCAATCACCTCTAATTAGAATTTTAAAGCTCTTGCGAGAAAAGAAGAATAATAATAGAAAAATTTAGAGAGTAGAGAGATCATAAATCGGATCTATTGAACTAAATATTACCTGGCTGTTGGACTTGAGGAATAAATTCTTCATGTTTTAAATCGGCACACTCATCAGTTTTAATCCGTTGACTAGATGCATGCTTCTTTAATGACGCTAACAATGATTGGGCTCTTGGTGGTACTTCAGGTGGGTTCGAATCATTTAATTGATCTAGCAAAAGGGATTGAAAATATAAATAGCGCACACACACACACACATCCACATGGATTGAAATCAAGATTAACAATATGAAAATCCGTTATGCGAATTTAATTGAATTTACAGGACTATATAAGTACATTTATATAACTGATTCATACCTTTGCTTATGAATAATTGAAGTGGACGGTCATCACGATCATTTGGCAGTAAATTATTATTACGGCCATTATACTCTTTCATTGTACTGTTCGATGATATAACACTGCTGGATGATGTTAATCCATCGCTGTTACGTGAATTTAAATAACCATCAGCTAACCGATTACCGGAACGCATTAATGGCGTATTCCCAAATGGTGATGAAAGACCAACAAAATTTTCTCCAGCATACAATGATCCTGTTGTGTATCGTCCGAATCCAATGAATATCCCACGTAGCAATGGGATCAAATTATACGTTAATGAGAAGAGAACATGTCTAATTGGATTCAGTTTCGATTGTATTTTACTTACCTCGATCTGAAAATGATTTATCTTGTGTCTGCATTTTGGCGCTCTCCGAATAAAACATTATTCTTGGCAATTAAGTTAAAATCAATTTCACATAATACAAACACAAGAACAGTTTCATATATCGTTCCCAATTT
This sequence comes from Coboldia fuscipes, assembly GCA_001014335.1. Taxonomy (NCBI): domain Eukaryota; kingdom Metazoa; phylum Arthropoda; class Insecta; order Diptera; family Scatopsidae; genus Coboldia; species Coboldia fuscipes. The sequence continues at coordinate 3,526 of JXOR01000747.1, read as the reverse complement.
AATTTTACTTATGTAAGTATATGGCAGTGATTGGGTTTTAGGATAATTCAATTGACATAAAATTAGTGTTCACACACATTAAATGATCACACTGTACGAGGTAATATTGTATGTAATTCTTAACAGCATTTTGTATATATTGTTGTTCAACTAATTAATCGGTTTCAACATAATTTCCATCGAAATGTATTAATAACGCATCAATTAGTGGTGTCGCATTAAACACATGAAAACCTGTTAGCGTCTCTCTATGTCGATCTCATTTACCGCCCCCCAATCATGTCAACATTTAGACTGGGGTCGTCGCCTGCTAGAATGAAAATATAGAGTCGTACATAGTATACATAGAAATAGAAGAAAACGTTTAAATTGTAACAAAGTAGTCTTAAATGGGTCTGTTGAATGGTAAGAGCACGCGAAAAAGGCGAGTCTTTTGTTTGCAATTGAATTACCTTTAATGCGTTTATGTTCTAAGTAACACGGAATCACTCAACCATGAATCCAAGGTAATACCATTTAGATGATGACAGTATGAATTTTCTATTCTTCTCTTCTTATTATATTCAGTTTAATACATTTGGTTCCTTATTAAACACATCAGAAGATCAACAGTATCATCATCATCATCATCATGTTGCCATCCCGTGATGAAGTAATTTTCTGTTCAACAATAGCGTAAAAGGGAAATGTACTTTAAAAAACCTAGTGAACCAAACAATGGCTGCACATTTTCACTCAGTTCATTCGTTGTAATAATTCCTTGATTTCTTTTGCTACTGTTATTTTGGTTTTTATTTCTCTTTTTGTTTTTGTCTCGAGTTGGCAACATCAACACACGGCTATGATATATAAAGGATTTCTTCACTTCGTTTTTTAAAAAACAAGAATCAATTAGAGTTGACTGTAACTCGTCGTACCTTTACTTTACCACCGGGTAACTGAATTGACTTTATGGTGCGAAACAATACAGTACCCAGAGAACCATTGTGGGACCATATAATTAGGATAATGGAAATCTCAATGCTTTAAACCACACCAGCACTTCATTACAATTAGAATGGAAACTTCACAGTTTTCTTCTATTCAGATTTTCACTTACAATATTGAATTTTCATGTCTTTTTTTTTCCTATTCAAATTGTTTTAATCTGTGTCACCGTTACTCTTTTCTTCAATCAAATGCGTAGCTTTATTCTTTTCTGTCTGAAATTTCAATAGAAAAATCCCGTTTCTTTATGGTTTGTTATGTGTATGATATTCTATTTTCACATTTAAAAGAAAAACCACATCAAACAACGTCATTTAGAAATTCTCATTGAACAATACCGTTGTTGATGGTTACCACATTCACGATTATCATTCCACACTAAATTCTTTATTTTCAATATCAATTGAACGAAATGCAAAGGAATTTCATCAATTGGGTGTATTGGCCATTTTTTCCAATAATCAAATTGGTAAATTGTTTGATTCCTTTCGCAAAATTTACAACTATTTAACTTTCTAATTGTCTGGTTTAAATGCACTCGTTTAGTTAAAATATGTTCACCACTTTGTTTTAATTACATTTAATTGGTCCAATTAATAATTCAAAATCAAATTAACAAAATTTTTATGGGCTCTGTACTTTTTGCGACTTTCCCACCTTGAATTTTCCACTTTGAACTTTTTCGATTTGTTGCAAAATGGAAACATCCCCTAATTTTGCACTTTGAAAACACAGGGTGATCGTCGTGGTGAATAAGCGCATTCTACATGGTGAATTATATATTTTACTCGAGTTTCAAACAATTTCTAAAAAAGAAGTGTACAAAACAAACTCTGTATATCAGTATTGCTGCCTGAAATGAAATTTAATTATTTCTGTTTAATTCTTCCTTTGTTTCTCATTTCAATAAGTTTCAATCATTTAATTAAAAGTTGTCAGTATACAAACCAACCAGATGATAGCTGCCAAATATTGACACAAATTACAATAAGCCTAATTCTGACGTTCAACGAAAAATGGTATAGGTGTTACGGCTCTCATTTCGAGATAGTCGAATGTTTATTGTGTATTTTTGATTTTTATGTGCACTTGTACCATTTTATAAAAATTTTATTCTTAATCTTTACTAACTAAAATTAATCGTATTGATTTAATATCTCATCAGATATTTAGAATATTAAAAGAGTTTTTTAATTCTATTAATACCTCATATAGTCGTAAGTGTGCATTTATACCATTCTAACGGCAGTGATAATTGTTACATAAAATTCTTTCGAATCGATAGAATAATTATTTTTATTTAAAATTTTTAGTGAAACGTAATTAATTTAGTCTCTTTGGCAATTCTATTTCGTTGTCAGGTGAGTTTACTGTGAATATACACTTTGTCGACCTAACGACGTAGTATTTCTTTTAGGATGCTCCGAAATAGTTTGGTAGCACTCAATGGAGTGGCTGGAAGAATATTGCCGATGGATGTGGCTCGTGTTGCTGGTTCAGCTGTGGGCAGTACATCTCAAAGACGGGAACTGAAAACGGTTCCGACTGTCGATACCCAGGCACCACTGCCAAAGCCAGGCTATTCACCATTCGGATCCAAACAATCCAGTATAGCAGAATATGCGGTAGCACGTTTAGACGATCTTCTCAATTGGGGACGTAAAGGTTCAATTTGGCCTCTCACTTTTGGTTTGGCTTGTTGTGCCGTAGAAATGATGCACATCGCTGCACCTCGTTATGATATGGATCGTTATGGTGTCGTATTCCGTGCTTCACCACGTCAAGCTGATGTGATTATAGTTGCTGGAACTCTTACTAATAAGATGGCACCGGCACTACGGAAAGTTTACGATCAAATGCCTGAACCACGATGGGTAATTTCTATGGGCAGTTGTGCTAATGGTGGCGGTTATTATCATTACTCGTATTCAGTAGTACGTGGATGTGACCGAATTATACCAGTCGATATATATGTTCCAGGCTGTCCACCAACAGCTGAAGCATTACTTTATGGTGTATTACAGCTACAGAAGAAAGTAAAACGTATGAAAACACTTCAAATGTGGTATAGGAAGTAAATTAAATCTATTACGATTAAATCGAATGTATGGCAATCCTTTGATACTAGTATCGAAGGGAGTAATTCGAAAGAATCCTTATTAATTTAAGATCAATGTGACCGATTATATTATTGTATCAGCGATATTTGGTAACCGTTTATTTTTTTGGAAAACGGTTTACATGTAAATAGCGATTAAAGGCTAATAATTACAGAAATTACTGGTAGTTATTACTTACGAAGATAAGAAGTGTACTTATCTGAATGTTTATTTGCATCCTAGGAATTATCAGTATCTAGACAATCTTACTGATCCTCAAGTGGTGAATAATTATCCAATTTATTCATAGACAACCTGAATTGTATTGAATTTTTGATCAGAATCTGTAGGAAAGTTTTAATTTAGTAGGAGTCCTGTATTTAACAATAATTGCAGAAATTGAGGCGTTTACTAGGCTGTTCAATAAGTTCGCGGATTTC
>JXOR01000759.1:66738-119211 GCA_001014335.1 Coboldia fuscipes | reverse complement strand
ACCGTCACCTAACTCACAGAACTTTCATTATTCATTATGCAGTTCGCAAGTTATTCCCCCAGAAACCATCACCTTTTAACTTTAAAAACATTAATTTCTAACGATGATCAGTCTTGAAAAGAGTATTTTATATCAATATGTCACACTTAATTAAAACACACGTCCGTAAGGAAGAGAGTCTCTGCTTCTTGCATATGGTATCAGATATTTATTTATTGGCATCGAACGGGTGCTGGAACTGGACGAAAATAAACTGGTCGTTGTCGCATGTATCGATCCATTATAGGAATTAATATGATTTGATCTAGATCGCATTAGGCAGCACAACGCCACAATTATAGCCACCAAGAATATTAATCCCAGGATACAAAAGACAATTGCCAATTTCGTTGGAGATACACACAGTGTTCCTTCGTTTCTCAACCGCAGTGTTCTTGGGCCAACTTCACCAACTAAATCAGTGATTACATTAAATTAAAATACAAATACAATTAAATTATGTTCCAGTGTTACTCACCCGTTACGTTTGAGAAATTGTCGAGCTCAATCAGTGGTGCTGTGACCGCTAATGAATTAAACACTTCTATTCGCGCCAAGTGTTCACTAATCGAAAGAGTAAATGGTTCATCGGATGCACAGTTAACCTGAAAGTAATTAACAGTGTCATTATTTGTATTAAGTTGATCTTAGGTGAGTTTATACCTCGGGACATTTGCCACGGCATAATTGAACTCCACAACTGATGTGCAACCGCTCTCGGTCAGGAAATTTAAACGCAGGAAAATTGGTGAATGAGACTATTTCGAATTTATCGTCCTCGTATATTTTGGACCAGCCTTCCTCCACTGGTCGAGAAACCACATTAAGTGCCGGCATCACCTAGAATCAAAATGCATATTGTTACCCTGAATGTTAAATGAACTCAATCGAGCACTCTGAGTTGATTAATTCAATTATTGATAAGAAGTTGTTGATATATGTCGATGGTGATGTTATGTGTCGATAGTATTCATCAAATTATTTTACTACACACGTTCAATTCCAATTTTGTACAAACTGACTTAGAGAGATGCTGTGCCGGTTTCAAAACCTGAAATTTCAATTTTTTGGTATCCTCGATAGTATGTTTGAGGTGATAAAAATTAATACATCATATAAATTTGATTCCAATTTTGTTCAAACTGACTAAGAGAGATGCTGTGCCNCTGTGCCGGTATCAAAACCTCAAATTTCAATTTTTTGGTATCCTCGATAGTATAGTGGTCAGTATCCTCGCCTGTCACGCGAGAGACCGGGGTTCGATTCCCCGTCGGGGAGATATCTTTTTTTTATTTTTAGTTTTTCACTACTCTAATTATTGAGGCAATTGTTACCACAATATAATGNAAATTTCAATTTTTTGGTATCCTCGATAGTATGTTCGAGGTGATATTATTTAATGCATCATATAAGTTCGATTCCAATTTTGTACAAACTGACTAGGAGAGTGACTGTGCCGGTATCAAAACCTCAAATTTCAATTTTTTGGTATCCTCGATAGTATGTTTGAGGTGATAAAAATTAATACATCATATAAATTTGATTCCAATTTTGTTCAAACTGACTAAGAGAGATGCTGTGCCGGTATCAAAACCTGAAATTTCAATTTTTTGGTATCCTCGATAGTATAGTGGTCAGTATCCTCGCCTGTCACGCGAGAGACCGGGGTTCGATTCCCCGTCGGGGAGATATTTTTTTTTATTTTTGCCTTTTCACTACTATAATTATAGAGGCAATTGTTACCACAATAATGTACAATACAATTATACTTATTGTTTTCTTAACAATTATGGTTTGACATCTTACCAAATTTATTTATTTTTTTGTTCTATATCTGTCAAGAGTATTTGATTGTTATATCTGTACTTCAGTAATCCTCAGTTCTAATAAGTTGAAGTTACATCAATAAAATAAATTCTTGGCACATTGAACTAAAATTCGCGTCAATTGTTCACCAATTTTATTGTTCCTATGAATTGAATTCAATTGCATTTTTCTTTTCAATTAAATCAAATATCACAACATCGCTTAAGTAATAATTGCATTCACTTTTTTTCTCTTATCAATATCAATTATCAATTCAATTTGAAATCATCACTTGATTAAATGAAATATACACACAATCATTTATTACCTAAATATTTATAACAACTCGCTGTGAATTTCCCAATCATAATATCGGTTAAAATTTCTGTAAAATCAAAATTAACGAAGATTTATTGCCCTCCATAAGTCAACGATTTACTAGTACCATTTCAATTGCCATTAATAATTTATGCCGTGTTAAGTTTATTTTTTAATTTTTCTTTTCAAATTTGTCTAATCAAAGTAACAGCAACACATCGCATTGTTTTTTTTTCTTATCCATTTCAATGTAGACCGACACATTCTCTTAAAACTATAACGGTTGCATAGCATGAAATTCAAATTCACAATGCGTAATACAATTCATATATTTTAATAACGAATTTTTTATTTCTTCTAAGCACATCCATTCCTATCATATTTCAGGTGAGAATGAAAGTGAAATTTCCTCTCTCATTTTATTTCGTTGTTATGTTTGTACAATCAACAGTCATGCAGATAAAATTGTTATAAAAATAACTGAAGCATTACCGTGAAAATTAACTAACTCACTTGTTCATCAATGGGGCATCCTCGGTCATCCAACAATCGTTGAGACACATCACCTAAGCCATCTAATGCAGCACAATCCACAATCTGTATACCAATTGATGCTGGTAATATTGCCCGTATATTAAGTGTTGTTAATTCGCCAACCTTTACAGAACCGGATCCATTACTTCCACCAAGTTCTAACCAAACTTTTATGCGATTCTTTTCTTCATCTTCTGGGTCAGCTCTCATTCGACCTTTCCTATAAATTTTCAAAAGAAATTTAAAAACAATAAAAACACGTCCAATTAAAATTCATGCAAAAATGATTAGCTGACCAAAACAACGTTTAAACAATTTTACCTGACTGATGGTTGTTTCATCAATGCACCAGTGATCACGTTCATTGACATCATACTCTGTGGTAGTGTACATTTCACCACCTTCTCAACATCACTACGCTGTCTCAATTTATTATCCATTTGGATAACAATTATAATACTCTGTTCCACATTACCATTATTAAGGATTTCAGATCTAACACCGCATCCGGATGTTGCCAATGATAAACGTAATGATGGTGAGTAATTACCAAATGATTTACATTCATTGCGAAAATCTTTGGCATAAACGGCACCCCGAAAGGGTTTATTAAAATCAAAATGTATATTAAAACTATCACGTGTACAATTTGTTTTAACTGCCAATAATTTATACGGTGTTGTTCTACTTGCCCAAGCGCCATGAAGTACACATTGTAATAGAATGGCCCATCTTAACAATAGATTAAATTCTTTTCTCTGCATAGCAAGTAATTATCTATCTTCTTATTGTTTCTTTGCTATTAAAAAATTTCATTCAATAAAAAAAAATTCGTTTCGTTTATACCTAAAATAATATAGACAGAGGTATAAATGAAAAATAATAAAGTACATGGAAAATATAAATTAATTATTTTAAATCTTTTTAGTTTGCTTTGGATATGGAAAAATTGTAAGACAAGGAAGAAAAACAACGTTATAAGAGTTACTTAATTCAATTATTAGTGTATGGTAGACACAATGATGTGTTCAATAACGCACTAAACGATACCAGTTGTATATTGAGTATATTCAATAACAATCAATGCTGAATGGTTAGGCGTTTAAATACAATAGAGACGTGAATGTCGATGTGAATCTCATATATCACAAAACAACCTTAAGTAGTCAATTTTATAGTTTTTATTTAATGAACTTCTCGCTTGTCGACATTAAAGAATAATCAACAAATTAAATCATCGTTTATGTAGTAATTATTGGCTCTAGTTAAATACCATCAATTTTGTCTAATAACACTGACATGAAGAGGTGAAAATCCATCATAACTAACAACTAAATATTTATTCGATATTTCAAATATTCATAGTTAACCGAAAAGTAAAAACCACAAATCGATATGAGTACACTTTCAATTAATTATGTTTACAATCATTACAAGGTCATTATTAGATATTTTAAAATGAAACATTATGAGATGATGCTGCATACAAATTATTTAATAAATAAAATACAAACGATTAATCATTTTAAATAAAATTCTTTTAAATCATTTATGAAATTCAAATATTTGCTTTTATTAATTTGGAATCCAACAATATATCACGAATGGTTTCGTTATAATCCTTTTTCGACTAGAAGTTCAGTTAATCATCCATTGAGTTGAATTTAATTTAAAATCCACTTAATCCATTTCCATTTTGGTTTTATGTTTAATTCATCCACAATTTTAATTTTAATATTCAATGAAATCTCACAGTGATTACAAAATTCTTATGGAACATTACTAAATAGTATTGTAATAAAAATAGTACACAATGAAATCCATAATAAATAGTTCACTATTAGAAAAATGAGAAAACACAACAAAAACAATAGAGTAAAATCTACCTTTTAACAAGTATACACAAAACACTTTGATTATTTAAATTTAATTTAATCCATATTTCATTATAAAAAAATAAACAAACACTTTATTACGGCACCATTATGAACGGAATTTTATTTTATTCCTCGCGTACCATTCAACGTCTCAACGATGACTGAATTGTTGAATGGCCAATACTCTGTTAACAACGTAATGTTTTTTATCTCTTTTATTTTCAATTTTAAACACTTTTTTGCTGTATCTTTATATAAAAAGAAAAAAAATACGCTGAAAAACCGTTCACGCTGAAGACCCATCAAAACACATAATTTCCCATCACACACATTGTTCCCCCCAAATGATTTAAGATTATATTTTTATATTTGATTCAATCTCAAGTATATTTAATTAAACTTCATGGCATTACCTTCATAATAATAGATATGAATGAGATCGTTAACGAAAATAAAACTGTTGTTGTTATTCATTACGGTGAAATTAAGTTGTAATTATTGTCTAATAAAAATTAATTATAATTTGTTTGGTGAAAGGGCGTTCAATGTCTAGTCGCTGTGACAACTTTGTATAGAATATGATTTAATGTTCTTATTACTTATTAATAAAGAGCAATAAACTTAATGATAATAATTTTCTAGTAAACATCATTCACACTTCATAAAAAAGACACCTGAATCTAATGAATAATATTTCACACATTTCACCTTATAAGAACGGTAAATCACTTGAAATTTAATATTCAGATTTATTTTATTTATTTGGTTGACAGTCTCTTGTTAATATTTTTGTTAAATTCGTTGATTCAACAATAAAGTAAAGCAACTGTCGTTAAACATTAGCAATAGAATTCTGTACAAATATAAAGTAAATTCTTTTAAATAAAATTTAATATACCGGAACCAGTGTGTCTACAATTAAATGAAATAACATTACTGGATTTAATTACAAAAAACGATTGAGTAAACCGTATCACCCAAACCAGATATGGTGGATACATTCTACGGTTCTTTTTATTAAATAATTTGTACCGTTCAATGGTTTAGACATTACGTTATGCCAATTTTTTTTCCTTGTAACATTTATACATAAATGACAAATGTCATTGACATTGAATATTACAGGTGAAAATAATATCACTGTGTGTCACTCAACATACAATAGCGTTTTAGTGTTATTTTTAAATACCTCAATATTGACAATCAAGATTATATGATTTATTTACATTTTAATCATTCTGTTGACCCATAAGGTGAATTCTATCACCATTAAATTCATTTAAATCATGATTGATTAGTTGATAAATAATTTATGTTTCATTTAATTTTTAAATGGCTCAGTTCGACCGATTTTTTATTATTAAATTTATTTATATAGTCCGATCGTTATATCAATTTAGATCATTCCGTTAGATTTAGACAAATGTAAATGAATATTATTCTGTCTGTTAAAAAAATTATGCGCCATAATAAATTCCAACTAAATCATAATCATTAGTGTTCTGGATTCTGTATGATTAAGGTTCATATAATATTGTAATACGATAGTAATAAAAAACAGTATGTGGTATTAAAAATATTGAAAATTATAATCAAGCGTTGATAAAGAACGTTTGTGTTTAACTCTTTTTAACTGAAAAAAAACGGTGAGAGAGAAAGAAAGAAGGAGAAAAAAAATGAATTAATAATTGCTTCTTAATAACCCAGTGACCCATATTATGTGTGATTCTTAAAACGAATCAACGTTCTAAACACATAAATGTTATAAAACTCTTTCTCTCTGATCGCAGTCAGGCCATGGATGATTGTAATATTAAATTTAGTGCATAATGAATGGGAATTTTTTGTAACTGGAAAATATTAGTCGGACCTGAGAAAAAATCATCGTATTTATTAACAATCTGGTATTTAATAGAGGAAGAAACAAAAGATAATCGCAAGAACCATTGATTACCTGATTGCATGTTGGTTCTCTCACCTGTTTTCCAATCTAAAGAATATAAGACAGAGATAAAATTATATAACCGTTTAATACCAGCAGCAACAGCTCCCACCTTGACATTGTGTACATAAAACAAAATAAACGTATAAGATACATTCTACCTGTATGAATGATGTTGTGTATTAATTTTCCTTTGAATAACTTCAACATTTATTTAGAGTTATGAAAATATAAAAATTTACTACCATCAATGGTGTGTCTCCTATGTATATATTCTTCATTTAATTTTATATTTATGGTAAAAGTATTTTAATTAAATCTCATCCAACAACGTTATATAGAACTTGCATTACCTCTTTCTTTTCATCTTAACCTTGTCTTATACACAACTTGTCTTTGTGTTAAATTCGTGATTGTATAGTTTTCATCTCTTTCTAAAATACTGGTAACTTTTGTGGTACCTACATGATTACTTAGTTAATGATGATGATCTAGCATGTGCAACAGAGTAAATTATTATAGAATATCAAGTGATGAGATAAGTTTAATTCACACAAAGAACACGATTTATACAAATAATCATTATTATGATGTGCTAAACGTAATCATTATTTGAATTCTTATGGGTGAGCTATTTCACGTTTTATAGTTTATATTTTGCCTTTTTTGTTTTATTTTAACCGTAATGCTACATAAGTCACTTTAAATTTAATTTTAAAAAAATTGTAAATTGTAAAAATATAAAAGAATTATATTTTTATTTGGATCCAAAATAAACGTTAAGAATTAAATTATATTCTTTTTGCAAATATCAACCGTTACGTTTTAAGGTGACGGGAAATTTAATGGACGCATTATATTATGCCAGAATAAAACATATAATTTTTATATATTTAAAGTATTAAGAACAGTTCTAGACTTTATCTATTTAATTTCAATAGAAAAAGAAACATGAATAAAATCATTGGTTCATTTTCGATGTAAATTAATTGATTTTACCCGTTGAGATGCAACTGGGATGTAAATAGACGGCAGTAACAGAATTTAAAGAGTTTTATTTTAATGTCTTGTCCTACTTATTTTCAATCAAATGAAAATTTAAGTGAATCATTCTGGTACATTGATATGTAATCGTCAGGTAAAAGTTCTCTTGAGACGATATTACCATTGAAACGTTTTAATATTATAAAGGTATACTGTGCGACAGTATAATTGAATCTGTTTTAGAATGTCTAATTCAATTTAAAGTCTAACCATTCGATGGTATTCAATGTGATTATGTAAATTCTATTTTTGTTTTTTTTTTTTAACTTAATTTAATCGTCAATTGTACTGGGGAAACAGAAAATAGCAAATCGTATTTGAGCACAGTATTCTAAAATACAAACTGGAACAAAGTAAATGGTGAGCCATTTTCGTTTATTATCACCATGAATTATTACCAAATTATACGTTGATATGTAGCATTGAATTAATGTAATAATGTTCTATATTCAGTATGCAAATATGTCACATAAAGTGCTAGAATATGAATTTCAATTAAAGCTTCGTTTTATTTTCGCGACTGTATAAAATAAAACCGTTATATGTATATAAACCGTTCTAACATTGAACCATCAAGTTCATTGGCAGTTTGAATCAACAATTCACCTGGATGACAATACTCTCACCCGATCGCGTAACAGCTTCAATAGTTATAGACAGTAATGAGTTGAAATAACGAGAATATCCGAATAATAAACTTCTCCTCTCTCTTCCTCATTAAATATAAATAATAATTTGAATTTTACTTCAATAATTGCAAATAAATAAGGAAAACATTTAATGTTTCATAATTAATCGACATAATTTATTTTAATATTAAATCATATTGGTTGAGTTATACCGACAAATTTAGTTTTTATTTTTATCAATTCCAATAAGAGAAAAAACAAATATAATCGTTAAGTAAACGAGTACTAATTAAAAGTTTTATTTAAATATTCACCATTGGTATTTAATAAGGCAAAATATTTAAAAGAAAATCTAACTAATAACAGATGTAAACATATTCAGGTATCCATATAAAACTGATAAATGCGCGCATGCTGTATTCAATGAATTCAATAACTGTTCAATTTACCAAACGATTGAGATTCAACAACTGTTCATCAGCAAAACAGAACGATATGTGTAATCTAGAAAACGTACGTTCAAAGAGTATCACAGAACCGAAAAAAAAAACAGATTAAAAATAACAGCGAAAAATAAAACACATTCATGTATCTGTTTTAGTTAGTTGTGTGGGGTAATATAAAGCTAAATTAAATGATAGATACCTCAACACGTCCCATTCGTCAACACCAACTGATACCAGTCCAGCTGTTGGAGTAAGAATATTGCTGAAACGATGCGCACCAGAGGTACATCATACTGAATATAAATCGAGCAAAATAAAGAAAAATCCAAAGACCAGTCAACATTCAATTCTCTTCCTCACTGAGTGAATTATTGATTAAAAGACCCGCCACAAAACCACTTCATACACAACCGATACACAGGTAAAATATGAAATTGAGAGGAATTTCCCGAGAGACGACAAATATCTGATACGATTGATTCCAAACAAACAACAAAAAACATACAAAAATTCAACGGTATCGTCACTAAAAAAGGAGTAAAGTTTCTCTCCCAAGTCTCTCTGAATGGCGCAGTCAAATGATTTTCATTCTATCCCCCTTAAAAAAATTAAGTTTCCACAAACTAGAAAATCTCAACATTTCCATATACGTTACTCATAGCGCAAATAATACAGAGAGAACACCATAAATCGTGAAGGGTGAACAATTCATTCGTATCGAATAGACAATTCAGTTGAGTGCTGGAAGTGAAAGTGGACTGTAGTGTTACATAAAACGATAAAAAAAATTTTCACACTATGTTGTCTGGGCGAAACAATTGAAAGAACAATTAAAATACCTCTAAGTTGGTATTAGTTTAATATTTTTTAGCTTTTGCTATTTGAATTATATTAAAATCAATGGAAGTGTTATGTCTAATAGACAAGTGTTATTTAAATTTTAGAAGAAGTGATTTTGAATGAAAATCTAACGATATAAATTCCTTTGACAAAAGATTATTTGTGAATAATTTTATTTTCGGTTTTCTAATAAAGTAGCCCTTCAAAACGAAAATTATACACTCGTTGAAATGGTAATTGTTTAGTATTTTCATTTCATTTTTATTATTAATGAGAATTTAGTTAAACAGCGTTCACCTGATATAAACGATTGAATAGCTAAGGTTTAGATTATTAAAATAATTAATCTTTTAATAAAGCCAACGAAATATGAAAATACTTTAAATATAAGCCATACAACAAAGTATTCATGTTTTTTGGATAATACTCTCTTGTGTATTACATATTTAAGATCAAATTGACAAAAGCCAGCATTAAATTGCTGTAAAATACAACATAAAGAATCATTTTACTTATGTTCCATATTTTAATTTTTCTTTTCTGTGGCTTTTCTGGCAGCTTTAAAGCTCCCAATTGATATAAAATGAACATTTAGATATTGTAATAAAGTGTGTGCACAGATTACAGTTTTATATTTTCACATTATACATATGTGTAATGGTTACCTATTATTTTACACATTTTTTTCCAACCCCAGCATGCAAGGGAAAAAAACAAAAATTCAATCAATACATATCCAAATTTATGCTTTTGATTCACGCACCGTTAATATATCGTGCACAATGTTGAAATATCACAGGCAGGTCAATAAATTTTCTAGAAGTTGAATTATATTGTTGTTAGAAAATCTAAAGTTTTCTTTTTTGTTGTTGTATTACTGGTGTGCCATTCGAGTAGTCATCGGCCACCCACAAAATGGGGAACTTTAAAAAGGTTAGAATGCGAAAAGGCTCTAATCATTTCATAGGCCTATGACAGTGGCACCGATGAAAACGGGTATTAGTGGATCCTTAGAGAATTTTACGGTGTTGAATTGTCACTAATTGGGTTCACGTATTATGCTATATTGTATATTCACTGTGGGACAACTATATATTCTTTGTTATTTAGAATTTTCGAAAGGCTAATTAGTAAATCACCTTTTTAAAATAATCATGTTTGTTAAAATAACATCATACTAGAATTTTAATTTAAATGACAGCATTAAGCAATCTGATTTTTAGTTACCAATTAATCGAACTTGATCCTGACAATAGTGAAATCATGTTGAATATAAACGTTTATGATGGTACACATTTTTGTAGATAATGAATTAGTTTGATCAACATTTTCTATGTGATGGTAATTTTATCATCATTGTACATTATCAGGAAGAGTGTGTTAAATGTTAATATCATTCATTAGGGTGGTATTATCATTATTTGTTAACGTATTCGGTACCAATGAATGGCTTTATATGTAATATGTATAAAATTGTAGTTGACATATGAAACATTTTCTCATTGTTAGGTGTTACCAATTTTACACAATAACAATAAATTCATAAAATGTTGAACATAAAATGTATGCAATTCATAAATGGTTCAGAATATCAGATAATCGAATGATGATAACATATAAATTTACATAACAGCTACATGAATTATTTATTAAAAATCATTACGATTTTATATAAACATAAATGGAATGGTGTGCACAGGTGCTCACCCTCGTTTATTCAACGATTCTGATGGTTACCTTAAATGTTTAAATACACCCAAAAGGATGTTTGATTCACTTATTCCGACTTCTTTTCTTTCACAGTGAACTTTTTCCTTATTTTTTGCCTTTTCTCCGGTATTTTCAACTTTGATATTCAATGGTAATATTTAAACGTTTTGTTTTGTTTTCAATCTTTATAGTGCACTAAAATGGAATCACCACGTATTGTGATCGAACAATTTACACCGAAAAGGATACAAATTCAAGCACCAAGTGAAGATGAGGAGGAATTACAACGTCTTACGGATGATCCGGGTGTCAACACCAGTAATGAGGAGGAGGATAAAATCAAGGAAATCACATTATTTGTTGACGAGGTCCTAGAAACGGCAAGAATAGAAGCGGAAAAACGTAAATCAGCAATGGTATGTAAACCTTGTGCTCTTGAAATAAAATAAAATTCATAAAATAAACGCACAAGAAAATAGAATTGTGTATATTTGAATCCATGACGACCCTTATTATTAAATTAGGTTGAAAAAGTTTACCATCCACCTCAGTTATTCACTACCATTCCTATTTACCTGAAAGCGAATAAAACATTCACATCATTGTATGTCTTAACTCGAGTATTGATTGAAAATGTTTTATTTTTTTTTTCTTTATTTCTCTCTTTCTCTCACTCTTATTTAACATGTTCCAATTCATCATATTCATCTAGGAGGCAGATCAAAAGAAACGTCTTCAACAACGGTTCACATCACACTTTTCATTTGGTAAGTTTTCCATAACAAAAGTTCCATTTTTATCTTATTGGTTTCAATACAATTTAAATTTTAATGTCATTTTTTTACGGTTTTATTAATATCACATTGAATTGAGATATTCACATCATTGGAAAAATTTCAATGTTAAACATTCAAATTTATGTTTCTGAAGAAAAAAAAATATGAAAACTGGCAAAAATTCATCTCTCCCGTTAATGTTTATTTTTAGATAATAATTTATTGACTGGTCTGAAGCAAACGCGTATTGTGAATAGGGCTAGAACAGCGGTGCTACGTCTGTTTGGGACAATTTGTAATTGTAATAATAATACGAATCCAAGAGCTGGTGTTCCAGGTGGCAGTATTGGCAGTAGCAGTGTCGGTGGTGGTGCTGGAACAACATCCAAATAGATCACTATAATGGATTAGGATACACAAATGACGACTATTTAATGAGCATAATTCATTGAGCATCAATCGTATAAAACTCTCAACTAAGGAGCATTATAAATTGTGATCTAATTGAATAAGTAAATATGTATGTTTGTTCATCTTCTTCTACTTTCATTCTCAAATTGATAATTGAAATTTTAATTGATGCTGAAACTAAATGAGATATTTATCAAAGAGTGATTAAGTTAAACAATTTCAAACATCTATCGAGTAATGTTTAAATGTTAAGATCATATATAATTCAGAGTTATGCCTAAGTGTTAAATACAGTTTAGTGGTATGAATCAATGTGCAATATATATGTCTTATATGCGAATGTTAATTTAGTTTTGAAAAGAAAATGAAATGATTGTAATTGTAGAAATACCGTACCAATTTCTGTTTTTATAAAACTTTGGAAAACATTCAGTTTAGTGGCTGAAACGATTGATTCATAATTTTTCCTTTTATTATTTGGTATGAGAATGAACCAAGGAATTTTTTATGAATTCTATTTTGAATGAAGTATTCTTAATTATTTAACTGAATATAGCAATCAGAATCATAATGAGTTTCAAGTAATAATCAAAAGCATAAATGAATAACAATAGTCAACCAACTACAAGAATAATTCAAAAAAAAAAATATGAAATTGATGTTATTTAAATGGAAATATTAAGAATTTAGTATAAAATATGTCTGTTCATGTGCCCACTATAATTACAACATATAAACTATCTAGTGAAATCATAATTTTCTATTTGTTGTTCTGCAATATGCAGTCGAGGAGCAAAAGAACATTAAAACTGAAAATGGAATAATTAAGAGAAAACAAATGATTAATATGAAAAAAAAAAAATTGAATGTCTTGTGTCTTTCCAGATTTAAATAAAGCAACAAAAAAACAAAAAAAATCAAACATGAATATCAAATCATTATTAAATGAGATTATAAAGCTCTATACTTTTTGATGTTTTTTATTGAAACTATAATAATTGTAGCTGTTATTTAAAAAAAAAATTAATTGAGAAAACAAAACAGTGGAAATGAGAAATAAACATTAAATAAATCGCATTTAGAATATAAAAAATAACACAAGATAATTCATAAATGTTTTAAATAAAATACACATCGCGCAATTGCATCTTAAAATTTATAAAGAAAAAACAAAAACAAAAACATTTAAAACAATAAAAAGAAAATTGTAATTTTTAATGCAAATTTAATTGAGAATTAATGAGAGAACTAAATGAGTCTAACAACTTTATAGATTCGGACAATCGTTTCATATTACAAACATATTTTAAATAGTTTACCAATTCGTGTATTGAAAATGCATACATATGTAAATCAATAAATCATATTGTATAGGCGATGTAATAAATGAAAAATAAGTCATTCATACTGACGGATCTTTAATAGTAAATATACAATCAAATTGTACAATATTGTGAGATTTATTTATCAATTCAGTCCATTTGGCTGTGTGTCATAGTTAATTTCCAATATCCCTTATCCGTTGTGTCATAATAATAACCACAATAATAGATTAGATATTTTGTATTCAGTTATCTCAAAAGAATTAAATTAGTAATACTGAATGATATCAATACAGATTCTACTACCTCTGATCCACTAATTTTTTTTTCCTTTACCGATCACGATAAATATGTGTAAGATAATCTTTCGCTAAGGAATCGATATTGTACTTTTGCTCCAATAGTAACGAGCATCCCCAATAACATCAAAAATATCATTTCTGTTTCCATCAAACCATAAAAAGAAAAAAAAAAAAGTAAATTATTATCAACTTACGAAAATCATATACTTTGACTATATAATAGAATAGCAATGTTATTCTATATCAGATTTCAGGGTGACACACCTTCAAGGGTGAAAGTGAAAGTATTATTGGAATAAAAGTAATCTGGTATTGTAAGAGTCCACAAAACATTAAGTACTGAATACACGGGTGTCATTTTATCCATAAATATGTAAGTTCCTGTCACGATTAACCAACTGCCAATTATAGATCCTGTGACCAATGAAGCATACCATGGATGGACCATTTGAAAATATAATATTACCATTGATACAGTAGTCATAATACCAAAAAATACAGCAACTGATTCCGTACACTGTAAATTTCCTACAAAATAAATTCATGTCAGTATTATACAAAATAGGAATTAAAGCGACAATCGAACGAAAAATCATGTGTAATTCAATTGTATCAAATTATATATCATACCAATGAATAGATATATGAAAGATGCAAATATAAAACTTAAAACAGAATTTGTTTTCATTTGAAATACCCGTTCCATGTATTCTGGATACCATCCGTGCAATAAAATTTGCAGTGAAAAACTCACAAAACTAGTCACATAAATGCACACATCTAAAAATTATTTTGATAAAACAAGAAAAGGATATATTTTATTTCCGTTCTAATTAAAGTTTTCCATATAACAAACCAACCTAAAACATTTCCCGTATCTCGCAGGAATACCGTATATAATATGAAACAAATTCCCAAATCAAAGATATATGAATCCACATATAAACTGAACATGTTATAAATGATACCAAAAAATATTTTTATCACGCCTACAATTACAAGTATAACTGCTAACAGCGTCATACCAAGATTATGGTAGTTCTCACCATCTAAAACGATAAATTTTAATTAATATCAAACATAATTTATATCATTTACCAATTCGTAAATTGGTATAAGGAATTCATTAATCACCATGATAATGATATACGGGTACATAAGATGCCATATTACCACTCTCATCTGATACAATTGTGGTGTACACTACACCCGTTGTCGGATACTGATGGAACAGACGTTTTGTAAAAATACCATCGAATTTCTTTTTAATCGACTGTAATTAATGAAAATAAAAACATTAACAATGTAATTACAGTTTAATTAGATGTAAAATTAAAGGTAAATGATACTGGTGCATCATACCATTTTGCCATTCGTTTTAATCAACATTACATCCAACATTCTGAGGATGCCGTCAAAATAGGAACGCATTGTATTATCTTCTCTATTTAGCGAATAATAATAAGTGTCGTAAGTAATATTGGTACTTGGACACATTGGTAACCGTGATAACTTGGCTAACGGTGTACCAATTTCAATAATTCTTGGCTCTTCACGATTAATAGACATCTTTAGGATCGGTGATGTTTCAATGTCCATTTCTAAATTACAATCACCAATGATTGGTGCCTTTGAATCATATACGATTAATGCTAAACTAAAGTATACAATCGCTTCATTATCATTATGCAAATATGCAATCAAATGTTTTTTCAGTGACTTTTTGGTCATTACTAAACCCAAATGAAGTCCAGTCTCATAATATCCCTGTATAAGGGTCTCATTATACGATAGTGTTAAATTTTGTCGATATGAGTTCACATTAATCACAGCATAACCGAATGTATAATCAGTAATGTTTTCAACACGTATCAATTTTGTTGTATTTGGTTTTATAAATGCCTCCATATAAAAATTCAATTCATTAGAATTTATATAATTAATTTCAATTTGTATTTCGCTTTCTAAAAATGAAATTATAAAGAGAATATTAGTATCAGCGGCTATTGTAATTTATTGTCATTACATGTAATGCCGTTTAACGTTTTAGCAATATAATAAATAATATTGGGGAAATAAACAAAAAAATATAAATATAATTGGAACATTGGAATATGGATTGATACACGCAGCACGTAATCCATTTATAGATTACCAGAAGATGAAATTGGTAGCGACTAAAGAATAATAAAATGTTCCTTCGGAATACATTCAACTTACCAGACTGTGAGTTTGTAAATGCGGAGTCCGTCAATGAATCCAGCCGCAGTGAATGACACTTGTTGCATTCAAATAAAATTGAATGCATTAAGTTGAACACCGTTATGAACACAACAAAATTAGTAATACCCATCTTGTGATATATTATCTATATGTTAAGCTGAAACAATTACAAATTAATCAATTTATTTATTTATTAAGAAAGTATTTTGATAGGATAACTCTCATACAATAGTAACAATGTTAAGCGCTTGGATTCTGATAAGTTACTAATTTTAAAATCAATTATTTTAAAAACGAAAATTTAATCCGAACAATTGCAAAACCGAATGTGTGATAAGATGAACGTGTCTCACATAAGCGGAATCGAATGAACGCACCACCGGATTAGTGGTGATCAGAACCACAGAATATAACATATTTATGAAAGTCAATGATCATGTGTTGAATTTGTTATAATCTTGACAATAAACAAAGGCGCGAAAATTTGCAAAGCTGATTAAAATAAATTAAATTAATTAATTTAGTAGCACAGATGTAACTTAAGAATCCTGTTTATCCTTTCTATCCTTCAACATGGTACCACAATATATTTCTGCCTGAAATTGCTCTCGACACTTTAACGCATAGCATTATGCGAGGATATTATACGAGGATGAAAAATACAAAGAAAAAAATTCTTCGTCAATATATTTCATTGAGAACAAATAAGAAGTAAAGGCATATAGCAAGTCGAATTAATATATTGCCATTCTATCATTTTCTATCATTGTGATTTTTTATTAAAATTTATAATTGAAATTCATTGAATTTGAAGAATCGACAGAAGAGCAGAAGAGTTCTTCCCAATTAGTTGTAAATTTTATACGTTTATTTTGCTTTTTTCGTGCGGTCCGTGAATGGTTTTGTCCAATTTTGCTTGTAATTCATTTATAACTTTATATCATATTTCAGTAAATAAATTGAGTTAATTAAATAAATAGAGTTAAATTAATATGATGACTTCAGGATTAGAAACCGACGATCTTGAAATAAGTGAAGAAGAGGAAGAAATTACAACACAAGAAGTACCAATGATTTAACAATATACCGAATTAGTGAATGCATTTTTAAAGAACAATTTTCTTTTTAGGTATTACAAAAACTAGAGAATGCTTGGCTGAATGAACGATTTGCTCCTGAAATACTACCACCACAACAGGATCTATTAGATTTAATGATGGCGCAGGTAGAACACATGAAAGAGAATCTCGAACCGTTGAATAAAAATGATCTTCGTTATGTTGTTCATAAAATGGATCTGGATAGAATTCGATATGTAATAGCAAGTTATCTAAGAGTTCGCTTAATGAAGATTGAGGAATACTCCCAACACATAATAATAGAGGAATCAAAGAGACCAATAGACGAAAAACGATTAATGCCGGCTGAGCAAAAATTTGCTGAAGCATACTTTGGAAGTATATCAGGACATTTTAATCACCTAGTGCTTCAACATATGCCACAAATGTTAGATGATGCAGAACGACAAATAATTAAACCAGACTTACTATCTCATGTATTTCTAAAAGCCAATGATTCCAGTGAGAATAATTCATTTGCATGCAAAGTAAATTAAATTACATTCTATTTCTTTATTTCTAGTTGCATCTGTTACTGTAACGGCTGATGATGAGCAAGTAGACATTGCAGCCGGATCCCAACACATAATGCCTTATAAATTAGCAGCAGATTTACTAAAATCTGGTAAAGTTCAATTGTTATAATAAATTTAAAGTACAGTCTGAATAACACTTCGTATTGATGAATAATCTTCTTCACTGCCACTACTCACATTGCTATGAGTTTCTTCGGTGGATGGAAATGGAAATGGAATTGATTTGATTGGCGTAGATTGATGTAATGGCGGTTCACTGAATCGAAACATAACCGTCTTTGTTGGTAACTTATTCCTTTGATTGTCTTCATTTGCAGTTTCTGGTTTACATCTAGTTGGAGATACTAATGGATTTGAAGTTGTTGTACCATCAACTAAATTATTTATCTCTTTTGTAAGTTTATTTTTTGTAGCGAAGAATGATTTTAGTTTTTTCTTAAATGCAATTCGACGTTGCTTCAATGTAGCAGTTGGTGGCTGTTTAGTTATCATCATTTTCTGCAAATCATTATGAAATTCATCGTTACGTCGTTTCAGTATTGTCTTCAATATAACATGGTCATCCTTATGAATAGCATTATGACCTGTTATAGAAGAAGGTTTGAACGATTCTGGTGATTTTGAACGAACATCTTGTTGTGATTCGGTATCTAATGAGAGATCAGATTGGGAAGCTTGTGATGAAATTTCTGAGTATTGCGAAGCTAATTGTGTTTCTTCTAAGATTTCCTCATAGCCTAGAAGTATTGAATAAATGTTAACTTAACTGTGAAATTATTATCTTGGATTATACATACGTTCAATTTTTGCTAATTGTGCAAGTGTCTTTGTACATTTTGGTATGTCACTCATATTTGCTTCATTTAATACAGAATTGTCTAACGTCTTTTGTTTAGAATCGTTTATAATATCGTTTGTTTTTTCTTCCTCTTGATACGATGTATTACAAGATTGATTCACTGTTATCTTATTGATTTGTGCAACTTTTTCATTAACTTGGTCCTGATATAGACGAATTACGTTTATGATATGATCCAATCGATTATTCCATTTAGTTTCATATATTTCTTCACGTTTAAATAATTCACCTTTTAAATCGTTTATCACTTCGAATAGTTTATCATCCAAAGGGCTTTTTCTGTTAGCAACGGTGAATTCATTTTTCAAATCATTTAGGTCAATTTTCACATCGTTAATGTTATCAGCATTACTTTTATCATTACGTTCAAGTTCTTCTCTGTATACTTGAAACTGTTTCTCAATATTTCCAAGACGTGCATTTAATGAAACAATTTCTGTAATGAAATCATTAATCATAATAAGCTAATTTAGCTGTACTTATTTTAATTACCATTATCTATATGCTTCTGTTGTTGTGTGGAGTGAACTCCCTCCGTTTGAGAACCCTTTTCGCTTGTAGTAATAGCCGTCCGTTCCAATAGTTTCTCAATGGGTGTCGATTTTGAATTATTATTACTCGCATGACTTTCTAGTTTCTTTTCAGCATCAATTAAACGTTCCTTGAGCTGTTTTATTTCTAATTCTAGTTTTATTGTATTAATAAGCACTTTATCAGTTTCACTTTTTTCCATTTTATATTCGTTATGTTTTCTCTCCATATGCATATTAAGCATTTCATGATTTATAAAATTTTTCGTGCATTTGGGACAAGGATAAATACTTTTGGGTGATTGAATGTATGATGTACATTTTGATGAAACACTTTCAGTTCGATGACTGGACTGACCCAGATTACTTACGGATCCATAAGATTCCTCCATTATGTTTCGACACAGGAAGAGATAGTAAATTGTAAATTGAACAATTTGAATGTAATTTAATACCAATGAACTACAAGACGGTATTACTATTTCCAGCGGTTGTATGCGTAATAGTTTTGGTAACAGTTTTTCAATCACTTCAAACTGATTCTTTTTTATCACTTCCTTGGAATCAATTTTTTCTGCAAAAAAAAAGTTATTAAATAAATTTTCAGCATTCAAACAACCTACAAAACTTACGCAGAAAATTCAACTGTTCTAGAAACACACATTTAGTTTGTTCTAAGTGATTACTTCGTATAAGAAATGGGAAATTCAACTTTTTATTTGGATTTGACCCCGCCATCGTCCAGTTTTCCGTAAATAAACTAAATTAAGGCTATTCCGCCTACTATTACCCTAAGAAATAATCCCCTATTCCGTTGTCTAGACAATCGTTGCTACAACAAATACGTAGAAGATAATATTAGGCCAACAATAATTACGTAAATTACTGTATAGATTTTTTTTATAAAAATTTATTATTAGTACTCTATGGTTAATAATAAAATGCGTAATTTTAATGTACACAATGAATCAATCAATAACAACAATCATTTATCGTCTCTTGGATGATACAACTGTCCAACCGTCTTCGTCGGGCCCATTATTTCGACTGTTTGAAGCTTTAGCTGTGGCTTGGGTCTCTTCACCGTCATCTACTTCCATATCATCATCATCATCACTGCTATCACTATCTGAACTATCATCCTGTACCACATATTTTAACTTTACTTGTGGATTTAGCCAATCTTGTACATTGGGTAATTTACTCAATTCCAATTCTATTTCTGAAAATTTTCCATTTTTACACATGTCTAGATATTTGACTAGAGAAGCAGAAGTTTCTAAAAACAAAAATAATTCAAATTTAAATATATTGATTATAAAATAATAAGATAAATGCACTATCATTTACCTTCTATTGAGCCATCTTCGCAAATTGTGTTGAACTCTTGATCCATTATCTCCTCTAAAACTTCTTGAATATCATACGCTGATGCCCTTTCGTTCGCCAAACAATAATCGTACATATAATTTTTAATATCAATTGCAGTCTAAAAGGCAATTCATTTATATCAGTGAAGAGATAACTAAGTTTATACGTGAGCCTAGTAATTTACCTGATGACCTGATCTTCCACCATGACCATGCTCCACTGCCATTTTCAATGCTGGCCACCGATTGAATATATTATTCACTACCTGTAGATATTTGGACTTATACTCTTCACTCGCCATATTTCCTTTGGAATTCCACTAACTCTAGTTTCAATTTGTAATGAGAATTTCTTTTAATTTGCAATTTGCATTCGGTGTCCGGTCGCGTGCTTAAACAACGTGGATTTGTTTACCAACATTGGCATCAACAATGATACTAGCGCCATCAACGTTATATTTCGTAATTACATAAAACAGAAACGCATCACTTTAATATACTGTTTAGATAAATTTAAAAAATTAAACTCTGTCATGTGAATATGTACGCCAGACTTGGTACGACCATTTAAATATTTAGTCAATTGGTAATGGAATCTAGTATGTAGGAGAGCCAGAGTGCCATTAAGATAGAGTTAATTTACATAGGATTGGAGTAAAAGATGGAAACATCTCATAATTCGTCCGTTTTATGTGTTTAGATGAAAAACTGTTTAGATAATCGTCTTATATTAATTTAAAAAATTAAACATGAATAAGCAGTAAGGGCATTGAATTGAATTTAATATATATGTTATCCATAACTCATACATAAAGGACTCGTGATATGCGCAATTAAATATGAATTCATATCTGAAACTCATAATACCACGACTATATACTACGAGATACTACAGTATTCACTCGAATAATATAACTGGATGTAACGCATGCTCAACAATGCTGTATAAAGTCCTTTATGAAAGTATTACTCCTTTTCCATTTTACTCACAACTGTTCACTATTCAGACTAGTAAAGTAATGATAACTTTGGTAATTAATTACGCTTCAATTAACATCACATTTCAATTACCGTTACATTTTTGAGTAATGGTAAATGATGCTGTAATATAATTGTGACAATAACTTGCATTACTGTAAACAATTATACAATTTTAATTATCTTTGACGTGATTTTTTTCTGATTCTAGTGAATTAAATTTTAGTGAATTTAGAAAATTAAAAGAAAATTACTGAAACATCAAAAGTTCTAAAATTATTGTTGTAATATGAAGAAAACTTTAATAAAATGACTGGAAAACCAAAAGTTTCAAAAATTTGATGTTGTAATTAATGCTTTGTGTCAGTGTACCAATATGCATTAGTATTGATTTTGGTGATTTTCATTCAACATTAAGAAAATTATAAGAAAATGACCAAAAATCCAAAAGATTCATTTTTTGTTGTTGTAATCAATGTAACGTGTCAGTGGATATCTAGAAGCAAAATTTCTCAAAATTTTTATCTCTGAGTTTTTGTCTTCTTGTTGTGTTAATATCAATGAATAAAATTATTTTTTTCACTACACCAACAAAAATGAAACTTTAAGATTTTCAGTGATTTTTTTACAGTTTTCTTAAGATATATAATAATTCACTAGAATCCGAGAAAAATGACGTCAAAAGTAATTACAATTGTAATTGATTACAGGAATGCAAGTAATTGTTACATTTTTCCAAATTTAATGGTAATTCTAATTGTGCTTTAATTTTATATGTAAGGTCACTATTACTATTTATAAAAGATTGTTATTCCATTAAACTTTGCAGTTAACACTTCTAAGGAAGTAGCAGCAACAGTTCAGTCGATTTTGTATAGTACAAGTGGTTTGAGATATTCTTTGTTAAAGATTTTGAAATTGTATAGTGTGCTCATTTCCAGATTATTTATTAGCCTTAAACAAAAGATTTACACTTTAGGTGAGTTAAAAGATTGAAATGCAATATATTTACAGTGGTGCGACTGATAGCTTTCTTATTTTTCGCAATAGTTACATATGAATTAAGGAATCAGAAAAATAGCAAAGATATTAAAATTCTTTACTAACTTGGCAATTATTGATGATGACTTTTATTTATTCCAGCTATTTAAAAAGGAATCTCAAATATTTGATTAAAAAATGGAGTACAAACGAATATGTAGCGATCGATTTGATGAAGTTATACAATTCTTAAGGGACACATTCTTTGTTGATGAGCCTTTAAATAAAGCTGTTAATCTTACTAAGCCTGGATTGGGCCATCCAGAATCAGAAATATATAGTCTGTACACTCTTAAAGAAGGAGTGAGTGTGATGGCAGTTAGCAATGATAACAGAGTAAATTATAACCCGTTTTGAATTCAACATTCTTTTGCTATAACTCATATATTTTTTTTTAGATTGCTGGAGTCGCATTAAATGGCATCTTACATCCTGGTGAAACTGAAAATGCATTGGAAACTCTTTCGAATAGCATTGATCTACGATTTCGAAGAATATTTAAATTCTTGTATGAGGCCAATATCAAATTGAATCTTTTTAAACGATTTAATATTGATAGATTATTTGAAGTTCGTATACTTGCTGTAAACCCAGAGTAAGTGGAAATAAATTTAAAATTGTATTACATTTAAATTCATTTGTTAAACATATAAAGAAGGTCAATTTATAACACAACTGTTATGATTAGTTTTAGGGGTCAAGGTATTGCTAGAAAACTTTTAGAAATGTGTATTAAAACAGCAGTAGAAGAAGGATTTCGTGTAAGTTGACATATAATTAATTTGAAACAATAGAATTATAAATTTCCATAATTTATCTGGTTTTGTAGGCAATTAAATTGGACGCAACAGGACTCTATTCACAGAAAATATCTGAATCACTTGGATTTGTGTCATGCTCAGAAATATATTACGATGATTATGTTGACGAGAATGGTGATAAAATTTTTAATGTTGAATCACCGCATAAAAAAATGCAAATTTTATATAAACTACTTGAAAGTTAAATTGGAAAATTCATAATATAATATAACCGGTGGTATGGTAGTGCCCATTGAAGAGCTTTTAATGTTTATTCGATAAGTACTTGTTGTTATTGTCTATTGATATAGAGTTGTTGTAGATGATAATCATTTAAGCTAAATATTTACATATATAGGTGATTATGAGTTGAATTGAAACTAATTGTTCCCACCAAATATGATGGCATTAATTGAAGTGGACCAATAGCTGATAAGATGATATATGAAGTATTCTATCATTAAGTTAAATGTCCTGTCCAGAGTTTATTTAAGCGTATTACGTAAATGTAGTGATGCCTAAAATACAGTAAATGGTAAATGTTAATGATAAAATTCTTTTTATACTGTTGATTAAATTTCAATTTCAGAGAGTGAATAATTAAAAGAAATTGCATACGGTCAACTCAACGATAACGAGCTTGGTTTGTGCCAATTTCTATAGAAACTACGTTATTATAAATTCGATTTTATTAAGATAAATCATTAAAATAAGACAATTACAGTGGAAACTCTCATAGCTGGAATCCCCGCTCAGTTGGACGACTTCTGAGGTTAAGGAACAAGTTGTTTTGACAGTCCTCATGGGAGTTCAGTTATGAGAGTTTTCATTAATTAAATTAAAATAGTAAAATTAAAATTCTTGTATTGAGTTGTTACTGAACAAACAAACCTGAAATTTCAGGTTCAACCGTTTGTAAGGTTTACTGTCACTAATAATCGGATCGATTCGAGTGTCATTTAGATCCTTTTAGATCATTAATTCTAGTATAATTTATATACGTTTTAGCTTTTTATTAACAGTTTATTGTTAAATTTATCTTGAATCATCGCATGCAACTAAATATATAATGAAATTAAAGGATTATTAAGGAAACATATTGGCAGAGTTGGCTCGCCATCTATCGTCAAATGTATGTACGTCATAAGAGTGTGAAAATTAAACATTCGATTTGTCAAATCGGCATGATACGCCTTTCGTCGGCAACATTTATATACTTTTACCGAAAAATTTTTCCATCACGATTCATAAAATCACGAACTATTAAACAAAACTGATGTGTTTCGATATCCAAAAAAAAAAATTTTTAAAAAAAAAAAAAAGATTATTTGCCAAAAGATAATTGTTAAACAAACTTATTAAAATACAATTTCCAATTAATTTGGTCGGTTTTACCTAAAGATTAACATAAAAGACATCAATTCTGAGTCCACGAGGATTTTTCGATTTAAAAAAGCGTAAAAAATTACAAAACGGTGACCGTATATATGCGTACGGGGGTCAGACATTTACAAATTAAAGGTAAAATCATTGTCGAGTCGAGCATTTCACGGGTACGGGAAGCGTATGTAACCAATTTTTCTAGTACG
The DNA here is from genome assembly GCA_001014335.1 of Coboldia fuscipes. Lineage (NCBI taxonomy): Eukaryota > Metazoa > Arthropoda > Insecta > Diptera > Scatopsidae > Coboldia > Coboldia fuscipes. The sequence goes on along the minus strand of JXOR01000759.1, from coordinate 94,171 downwards.
CTTATACTAGTATCGGCCATATTGTAAAATGATGGGGAATCAAATGACAAAATGTTGATAAATTTTCATGAATGCCAGAATTTTGTGTGCAACCGAAAAGTTATAATTTTTTTTGTTCAATCTAATGGAATTTTTTTTGAATTAATATTAATAATGATGAAGAATTTACGATAGTGAAAAATGATTAATGGTAATTTCATGGAAAAAAAATTTATTGTAAAGGTGTTTGAAATAAAAAATCTGTAGAATGTTCATGCATACAAACTTATAATGCTCAAATGAATGACGAATATGGCGCATTCCGTGTATGTCTGAGACATTCCATGGTACTGTTTGGTTGTATTATACTATTAGCTCTCATAACATCAGCTAACAGCACCAGTAATAGTCCTCTTCCCAATATTTGTGGGAGGAAAACGCATTTAATTAAGCTCTTAATTATTTATTTAATTTGTTTTCCTTGTATTTATTAATATTACAACATTATATATATTTTATTCCAGCATTTATGATCACTCTATGATTAATGAAGTATGACCTAAATAAATACAGTCGTAACGCGATTACCAATAGGATGATGGAGAATTAAATGATATTTCTTCAAACAAATTGTTCTTATGAAATATAAATTTGTTTTTACCAAGCAAGCAGAGAATATCAATGAACTTTTAAATAGTGCATTATTGTGAATAAAAAGTTACTGGATATACATTTTAAATTAGGATAATAATTACCTTTTTAAAAATACAAATCATATTCTTGTCTGTCCTAAATGCGAATAAGATTAAGTGTTATCTTATTCGACTGTTAAACGAACGGAAACAATTTTTTTTACATAATTATCACAAATAAATTGTGGGCACACACTTGAACTTCTTATAAAAATGGATATTGAGGACCTAGAAGATGGTGAGATTGAGTCTGACGAAGAACAAAATCCAAAAGCGGCGAGTCCCGCTAAATCGCCAGCAAAAACTGAAACAGTTCCTCCTGCTAGTAGTAAGAAACAAGAAGGTATTATAAACACTATCAAACATATATCAGATGTCCCGATAATTCTAAAACCCTCTATTTACTATCAATTAGATGATTGGGCTGAAAATGTTGAGAATTCAATTGCGTCAGCGCTTAATATAAACAGTCCTAGTGGTAATAAGACCGCTAAACAAACAACAGGATCTACCGGTAATAGTAAATTATCATCCCAACAGAATTCAACGCGTTCAGCATATAAAAAAGAACCAAGCAATAGCCGGAGATCTGCATCGAAACAAACATCACAAAGAAATACTCTACGTCGTGAAAGTGATGAATACGACGAAGATGAAATGCTATGTATTCGAGGCGGAAGTCCATCGACGGGTCAATATCAGCGACCAAATGTTCATACTCGCACCGAATATGAATCCGATGAATCTTATTCGTCTTATGGTAGCTATGATTCAATGGAACATAGACGGACCACATACGATGAACGTCGACGTCGTCGAAAACATCAGAACACTAGAGACCATCATCGTCATCAACGACATTCGGGTGGTGGAAGTCGTATGAACAAACGTAACGATAGAAAATCTGATAAACATGATGATGATCAGGATGTAAGTATAAATCAGATTATTTTATTTATTTCAATTTTCTTGATTTTATTATTTTTATGTAATTATAGGATCAGCCACCACAACGTAATCATGAGGTTAGAGGTCCCCGTAAAATGGAATTATGTAAATTCTATTTAATGGAATGTTGTGCTAAACGTGAAAAATGTTTGTATATGCATGGAAATTTTCCATGTAAATATTATTACTTAGGTATGACATGTGAAAATCGTGAACGTTGTAAATTTTCACATGGAAAACCCCTAACAGATCAGTTACGAGCTATTTTATTAAAGCACTTAGAGACTGCACCTAAAGAAATTTTAGGTGATTTCCAAAGAATATCTAGAGATGCCGCACAAAGATTAATAACAGCGCAACACGCTAAATTATTAGTAGAATATGGTATGGATGGCAATGATTCGACTACCGAGAATAGAGATGAACCAGTCAAATCAACTGCAAATTTACCTTCCCTTTTGGATATAGTAACCCAAAAGCCAATTGAAAAGTCTTCTAACAACGATAAGCAATCACGGAAACGTAAGTGGAAAGAAGATGACAATAAAACTTCTACGTCTACAGATTTATTTGGTATTCTGTCGAATGATCAAATTAAAAAACTTGGTGCTCTTGGAATTGATAAAGCTGAGCAAATTCAAAGATTGACTGTATTGCAATTAACCGAATTGGGTATAAATTTTGATCAGTTGCAACAACTGCAACAGGTTGCAATAGATAATAAATCGTCTGCAAGTAAACGACCAACAATTGAAATATCATCACCCAAGGAACCAGATCCAGAACCACAACCGGTACTTTCTGCAGAATCACCACCACATCAATCGAATACTAGTGATTTCGTTCAGGATGTTGATATGCGTTATGCGACAGTTACTTCAACCGTGCAGTCAAATGAACCATCATTAAATATCGACAATTCATCATCATCTACATCAAATAGCAACACTCGCATTGATTATTCTCAGTATTTAAAGGATTCAAATTTAAGTAAGTGTTATTGTTTAGCAATTTTATTAACAACAAAGTAATTTTTAATATTTTTCTTAGTTATGGGTATCGAAAAAGATGCAGTCGATCAAGATCCTGTTGAAGATGAACCTATGAAATTAACTATTGATGAGACATGGGCAGCTGATGAGGATGACAGTGACGATACCAGCGAAGATAAATCAAAAGAAACCACTAGCAATGTCACAATGAAAAGCCAAGAAGATATAATACCATCATATTATTCGGTGATTCCAAATTCTTGGTCATCAAAGGTGAATAAAATTGATTTGAGTGCTACGGTTGAAGCTGATTTAGCGGCAGAAAGAAAAAGCAACAATACTCAAGTACGTAGTGATCCGAGACTATCACAAAAGCAATCATCAAGTCAAGATGATCGTTTTGAATTTTTCACCAAGAAGGTAACTGAGGATGTCTCACAATTTGATATGTTATCTAGTGAATCAAAGACTGGTTCTGGTAGAGTTGATTCATTATCACCTACGTACAAAATAGATGATGTACAAAAGACTCCATTATCGCCACCGTTATCATCTGCATCAACAATAAATGTGCAAACAAAACGTTCAACCATTTATGATTGTAATACTGATGTCGATTTAAATGAAGACAATGAACTCAATTCGGATAGTGATCCAAAATCATTTTATTATAATCCCAAATCACCACCAAGTTCACCATCATCATTACCGTTTAAATCAATTATGGATAATTATCAGCCAGCTGTTGAAATTGATGGGTCTATAACATCACATGGTACAATGAGATGGGCCGTAGTAACTTGTGATATACCACCAATATGTTATACATTGTATCGACAACAATTTGCCAGTCAAGTGGCTGTATCTAAAATGGGTTCAAATAGCGTTGTCCAAGATCCAAGAATACGTAGGATGTTTAATTTGCCGGATGATGATCCGATTGGTATTAGGCCTGTGACTGAGGTAAATGAAATTAAATCGCCGGATGCAACAACTGATATGCCTTTAGATTTTGAATTGATTAAGTCTCAACCTCCACCATCTTTAAATGGTTCAAATGCAATTCAACCAACTATTCCCGTTTTGCCACCACAGCCAACACCACGATTAGATCCTCGGCGTAAGAAGGAAGCACAAGAGACTCAAGTATTACAATCAAATGTAGGAATGAATAATGATTTAAGTGTTAATATTCAACAATTATTACAAAATTCTGCATGGTATCGTGATCTAAGTTCATCAGATAAAATGTTAGTTAATCAGAAATTGGCTGATTTAGTGACCGAATGTAGGAAATATCAAAATGATCGATCACCTCATAAGGTGTTTAATATGGATTTTCTACGAACAAATGCATTACTTCAAATGTTTTTACGTCAATTGGGCGTTACTGTAAATGAACAAGCTGAACTAATTCCTATAATAGATAACATGTCAGTGGTTGGGGGCACACAACAAACACAAAATGCAAATGCCACCGCTGACATGGGTATTTCACCTGATATGATGAGAGCAATGTTACTTTTACGTAATACACCAGCTACAGGAATTAATTTCCCGGGTCCACCACCAGATGTACGACCAGGTTTATTAGGTGTTGCACCTGGTATACCGTATCAACCATTTAATGATATGAAACAAGTTAATCAACAGTCACAGCGTCAGCAATCACAACAACATATGAATCGGGGTAACTATAGACCAGAACAAAGACGTCGCGGTAATTATGATAAACGACGTCGATCAAATAATACTGGTGATAACAATCGCTAAAGTTAAATATAGTAATTTTTATTGTAAGTGCATTTATTAATTTTTTTTTAAATATTTTGTTTCTCATTGATAAAATATTCTTTTTTACAGATAATTTTATTATGAAAATAAAATGAAATGAATTGTCTACTTATTAAGGATGATGATAAAGGTAGAACATGTGCAAAATATGAAACAATTAATGCAGATATAGATGAGAAAATATTGAACACAAAGCGAATACACTGAATAAAGGAAATGTACGCAAAATGTTTTTATATGAAAAGTAATGAGTAAACTTTAAAAAATTGTAAAAAATGATAAAATAATTATAAACAAAGGTGAGCTGTTCATTTTTTTAGGTAATATTATGTTCTATGATTGCACTACCATGTACCCAATTTATATGTTTATGATGATAAAACGAAATAATGGAGTAAAATAATCGAGAGAAAAAAAAACATAAAAATGCCTGTGATTATGCTAAAAATGAATAAATCACATAATAAATGAATATCCCGGAATTATCAATGACTCTTTTTCCAATTACATACTACATATTTAATTAATGCCAAATGAAAATCGGACTCAAATTACCCATGTTACTGTTTGACGAATGTATGCATCCCTGAATATTCCACGACATTTATATTTTATAGCAAAACATGCAATTTCATATTGGTTTACTAGGACAACTGCAAGTGAATCAACAATATGGTTAAATCCTTATAAATTGTAGTTATCTATGGATGTATCAATTTATCTTAGCATTGAGAATTTTCACTAACGCTAAGAAAAACCACAAGAAAATCATCTATTTCTTAAACGTTCAAGGTATTTTTGTTTAATCAGTGGTTACATACATTCAGGGGTTAAATAAATTTTTTCAATTTTAAACCCAAAAGTTTCAAAATTGTTGTTGTAATCACTGTTACGTGTCGGTGAACCAATATGCATTAGTATTGGTAATTTGCTTAGCACAAAGGCGAGTACTTGATTAAATCAATGAATGAATGAAACAATAGCCTAACTTTAAATATTATGGATCCACTACAAATTTTTCAACAAGGACATACATAGTTAGGTTCTTGACTCACATATTTTTATCATTTAAGGAAATGGCTTTATGTTTACGGTATATTGTCATTTGGTTATATTACATCAATTTTCATTTAACATTTATTCAATGAATGTTTCTTAACTAAATTAAATCAATTAGTGTTCCGTTGGACTCGGTCTATAAACTCTACGCTGCACTTCGGGTGTATAGTTAATACGAGTTCGCAGGTGTTGAGGTGAATTTGGTACACTCTCGGAAAAACGTCTTGGCGGCGGTAATGGAGGCGAAGCATTTACATTTCTACAATTGTCATGGTTTAATATAAGTAGCATGCATAAATTGAATTTGATATTTCTAACCGTCTAGTGAGCAATGGTGAGTCTGGCGGCAATTGGCCTATCTCTATTAAATTCCTACGCAGAACTAGCGGAGATTGACCACGATTATATCTAAAATAAATAGATTAATAAAAATAATGTTTTTAATAAGAAAATAATATATTAATACCTCGGTGGTGGATCCGGACTTCGATGTCGTCTGTCCATAACATTTAACACTTGAGGATTCAATGCGGTCCTCAATTGATGGGGTACTGTTTCAACTGTACGTATCGTTTGTGTAGGTGTCGGTATAAATGAATTGGTAACCGTTACAGTAGTAGCTGGTGCCACCATTGCTCCATTACAACCAAATCTTTGTTTCTCTTGGCCACGATGATTATGGTCACGATCTTTATCATTATTTGTTAAATGTAACTTAACATATGATGCAAAACGTCTTTTCACTACTCCTGTAAGTGAATTGAACCATCCTGAACCATTTTAAAGTTCCATTTTATATTCGATGCGCATTGTTTTAGTGCAACGAACATTTATATTCACATTTATAAATTTTTTTTTGTTTCGTTTATGTGTTGGAATTAGCAATAGGAATTTTTGCCACGGATTATATCAATAGTTTTTTTTATTGTTTTTAATAATATTGATGAATTTTAATCGTTTTGCACAGCAGTGATTTGAAATAAAAGAACAGATAAAAAAGCAGCCGTTAAACACAAAATGCATAAAAAGAGCCAATATTAATTACAAATTGCATTTAGAAAAGGAAAAAGCTATGTGTCATGGATCCAAGATTAGGAATAAAATTGGTTTGGTTTTACACATACCTGTATCATCTTTGATTGTACCGCTGCCATTACCATTTACATTTGTTGAACCTTCACTTGTCTTTTTATTATTTTCAGCTATTTTCCCTGTTTTCTGTTGATTTAATGTATTAATTATATTCTCTTCACGATTAAGAGATTCCTTCAATTCAGTATTGAAACCTTTTTGTTCTGGTGGACTTGTTTGTTCCACCGATTGTGTTTTCTGAATCTGTTGTCCTCCACTTTTACCAAACAAAAATTCATGTTTGGGACTAGAAAATGGATTTGATGTGTATTGAAACATTGGAATATTTGATTGACGTGCCGCTGTCTCATATCCAATTAAATACGGACTAGGAAATTGATTTTGTGTCGCACTTGAAGTGGTTGTCGCTATTGTAGGCTTAACTGATTGTGGAGGTGATGTAGTCGATCGTTGATAATTAGTTTCATTAGATGGTGGTGATGTTTCACTTGTTGGTATATTGCTAAGAAAAGGATTTGTATTCGATGATTGATGTTTATTACGTTCCTCTTCCTCTTTACGGTCACGTAATTGACTTTGTTGATGATAAAACCGTTGAACAACTAAAATTTTTATTTTAATTTAATTAAATTATTTAGTGTTGTTAGCTAATAAATAATTAAATTTCTAAGGTACCTAAAGGACTGGTATTTCCATGTACCCGAATTTGCGTTTGTTCACTTTGAGGTATATTAGAATCATAAGTTTTACGCGAGAGTATCGGTGATGCTGGCACATTAGATCTATTAAAATAAGGTGAATTCAATTGTGAATGCTGTGGACGAAACGGTTCTCGTTTCTCGTCTTGTTGTTGTGATAAAAATTCCTTACGCTGAGAAAACGGTGAATTCGTAATATTCTTTAATGTTTGACCTAAAATAAATATATATTAGTTAATAGAAATGTTTAAGACAGTGTCTAACTTATTTACCGATGTTACCAAATATTGAATCCTTTTTATTTTTCCTGTCAGCATCTCTCATATCGTTCCGTCTTTGTACAAACGGTGACAATTTATACATTCGATTCATTTCCTTCACAATATTGACTTCATCTGTGTCAGAATTTACCGGTTGCTCACTAATCGATGGTTGACGAACCATTGCATCTGTTATCCTAGGACTAAAGTTTTGTTGCTGATTACTGTGGTTTTGTGCTATTAAAATGTTAGCTGAACTAATCGAATTTGTATTTGGTGGTGAACATCTTTGAATATGAATATTATCATAATTTTGTTGATTATTTGCACTTGATTTATACACAGGTATATTTGAAGGTGATGCACTTAATGAAGATGACGATGATAAAATCGGTTGCTTAAGTTTATCCGGAAGCGGTGAATGTCTATTTAAAAAATATTTAATTTAAAATTATAGACATGGGGATTGAATACACATATTAACGGGAACCAACAAATAATTTTAAAGAACCAAATAATATCTAAGACAATCATCAGTTTTGTTGGAATAATTTCTCAATTGGTTTTAAGAGTGCAAATTTTATTTGGAATGGAATAAGATCGGCAGACTACAAAGAGAGCATTATTTATTAAAAGAATTAAACTCAAACCATAAATAATAAGTCAACAAGCTTACAGAATGAATAATAATCTACTAATCACTACTACACAAGCCATAATAAAACAATTGCAATCAGATTTAGAATAATAACTGAAAAGTAAATAAATTAAAAACAGTTTCAGGATCGAATTCTATTTTGTAAGCAAATTAAAAATGTGTCTAAACACTACAGTTTATGTTTTGTTTCCATTTAAGTTCTAAAATATTATGTTATTGTGTATAACTTTATTTTTTTTTTTGGAAAATAAATAATAATTCAATACAATAATTATTATTTGATTAGATATGCATGCAATTAAAACAGGTGTATAATTGTATTATGTATCCTTCAATTGTTCATAAACTTTCTAAATGTAAATTCTTTTAAAGCATTACATTATGTTCAAATGTATCATAATGGATTTTTAAATTGTTTACTTTTTATCGATTTAATTGATAGTTTCTTTTTTTTCCTGTATGAATGTAAACTATAACAATAAACTGTATAAAAATTGATAAAGTCCTACTTAATTTAATACAAAACAAACAAAAAATAAAGAAATTCTATTAAGGATACGATATAGATTACTACATTAAATATCATCATTATTCATATATATATATATATATATATATAATATTAAATCAAATAATGTATTATACTTACATAAAATAAATAAACAGACTATAAATTTACATATTTACCTACGGATAAATTAAAAAAAAAATTGTTTTGGTCAAAGAAAATCATAGCACATGCTATTGTTAATTGTTATTATATGTTATGGGTGTAAATCATCTAATCAACTGGTACTCTCATAATCAGTTAACGGGTTTTTTTTTCTCTAATAAATTGATTTTTTTTAGTTTATAAATATATCGAATATCTTGAATTCGGTAGAGGCATGCAATCATGTATTTTTTGTTTTAATATTCACTACAGTTTCAAATAAAAAAAAACAAAAATAAATAATAAATTAATCATCAATTGTTGTCTTTTTGGTTTTTAAATTACTTATTATTTCAATAAAATAATAAATAAATGTATTACTAAATATAACTATTGTGCTTTAGACACTACACAATGTTTGGTAATATTTTGGTTCAATATTGGACTTACCTCCGATGGGATTTCAATCCAGTTTTTTCCATAATGGACGCAAACCATCCTGGCACATCTACTTCGGCAGTTTCATATAATTTATAAAACGGTTGCCTCAGCAATTCCTGATATTTTGGTCGATGTTCATAGTTCTTCGTTAAACTAAAATAAAATTGTATGATATGGTATAACTCCTATAGACATTTGCGGATAACAAATTTATACCATTTCTTAACGAAATCTTGAAACTCTAAAGAGAAACCTTTATTGGTGGGTAGACTAGGCGGCTCATCATCTAATACTTTTGTAAGTACTTCAAAGTCATTTGATCCATTGTAAGGGAAGCTATTTGTTGCTAATTCAATTAAAGATATACCTAATGACCATACATCAGCCCTAATATCATATTCGGGTTTCTTTGGATCAATTCGCTCCGGCTAAAGTAAAATTAATCAACATAAATAACTGCATATAACAGATGGTAATATTTTACTACTTACAGCCATATACGCAGCACAGCCGTGTCTTGTTTTAGCCATTGAATCAACCAATCGACCGCTGATTCCAAAATCACATAATTTAATATTACCTTTTTCGTCTATTAATATATTTGATGGTTTGACATCGCGATGGATAACACCATGCTTCTCTTTCAAGTAAGATAAAGCTTTCACAGTCTACAATAATAGAAATAATATATAAATTTAGCAATAATGATCTTCTAATGTCCTAATACAGAATTAGACATACAGCCACTGTTAATTTTCCAAGAATCTGTTCAGGAACTGGTATTTTAGACTTCTTCAGAAGTTTATCGAAACATGTTGCCATCAATTCCATACAAATCCATACTTCTGCATCAGTAATGAAGTAACCTAAGCATTGTACTATGTATGGACAATCTGTAGATTGAAGGACAACTTCAATATCCATAATGATTCGTTTATTTTCTTCATCATTTCCAGTACGACGCATTTGCTAAAATCATCAAAATAAAAAAAAAAAATGATTCAAACAAAGGTTTCATTAATTTGTCTTTTTTTTTCATTGTGTATCGGATAGATAGAAATTCCAAACAACGAAAAGATAATAAACTCACCTTTACAGCAATATAAGTATTTGATGAAATGTGCCTCATCTTTATCACTTGGCCACTGGTGCCATTACCTAATTCTCCTAGCTCTTGTAAATCCGATGTGTGGGTTTCAAGCTTTTTACCATCTATTGTTAATTGGCCACTGCCACTAGCAATTTTCTGCAATTTATTTTGAATATCACCTTCATGTCGTGCACCTGTCATTTGATTATATTGAAATATTGGTAATTGAAGTGGACGCCGTTCCCTTCCAGGCGTTGATGGTAATACTAAAAAGAAATTTTTATTATGTTTTGTAGATAGGATAGCAAAAGAACAATTTTAAATATGACGGATTCATCTTGTAAAAGAAAATTCATTGGATAAGTGAATGAGTAGAACATTTTTCCTTACAAGCAGTCGCATCATAGATTTTTGTTTGGTTCCATCATATTGTTTAGATCCAGCACTGATATGCTTGGCCAAAGCAAAGTCAGACAGTCGAAAAGGATAATTCAAGGATATTAGATGAAAGTAAAATGATAATGCTTACATTGTCTGGGGCGTAGTACGATATCTTCAGGTCTATTAAATTCGTCCATTTGTGATTCCATTGGATTATTTGCTTGCAGTCGCGGTTGAACAATGAATTGTCTGGGGCGTCGTCCACTACCTCCTGGCCTATTTAATTCGTCCATTTGTGGTGGATTATTTGCTTGCAGTCGCAGCTGCAGCGATTCAATCTTCTTTGATGCACTATCTAAATCCTTTGACATCATTAAATTGATTTTCTTTAGTTACACTCATCACCAATTAGAAGAAAATTATTGAAAAATATGATTAAATTCACTCAGTTCCACTTAGCAAATTTTCTTTTCGATAAATCAACGGACTCAAGAAAGGTACACATTAAACACTGTTCGTACGCAGCCGCTCTTACAATCATTAACCTCACGGTAAAGAAGAAACTATTAAACGGCTTAAATTATATTTCTAATTAATAAATATTTCTGTTACGATATCTCAGATATCAATCCACTGTAAGTTCACTTGAAAATTTAATTATTTTCGGTGTGGAAATCTGTAAAATGCAATTGATGTGGACTCACATATTTTATTACTTTCGGGTCATTTTATATTAGACTGTTCGACAAATGTACAAAGGTACGAATCAATGGCAGCATCGATCAAAAACTAACTTTTCTTCCTTCTTGACAACGCTGCCGCATTTCGTGTGCATTTGTTCGAAAATATTCAATCCAGTACTAGAGCTATTCGAAATATATAGAGTATTCAATGAATGGTATGGAGGTACTTCCGAAGTAGTTTTCTTATTCTGACTGCATAATCGGACGAATTCTCGAGATCCTTCCACATTTTGCTCCAATCCCTTGTAAATTAATTCTATATTGCTGGCACTCTCGCTCTCCTGCACACCAGATTCCATTGCCATTGGCTAATTCAATGAAATGGTCGTTCCAAGTCTTGCGTACGTATTCACACGACAGAGTCCATGTATGTGATTTTCGTATGAATCAATTTCATTTCGAGATTGGGAGCTGTCGAAAGCGATCCGATCGCCTCCAAATGAGTGCAAGCATTCAACTAGCTGTCGTTTCATGCAATGCATAAGGGTTCATATATACAATTATATGATACAGCTGCGAAGTCATTTTAAATATCAAAAGCAGTCACAATCTTCTTTGACGTTGAATTCATATAAATTAGCGATGCGTTCTCATTTTGTTTACATTTTGTATGATACGATCATAGACGTCACTTTTTTGGCCTTAAGAATCCTGTAACCAACGGTTTATCCCTCAACATGTAGCACAATATATTTCTGCTTGAAAATGCTTTCATAGCCAAAACGCCCAGTTTATTGATACGAGGTGGATGAAAAAAATTCTTCGTTTCATTTATGCCATTGAGAACAAATGAGAAGTAAAGGCATATAGCAAGTCGAATTAATATATTGCCAGGCCAATACTAAATATCATTTTAGAGCTAAACTGGCTGAAACTAAGGATTCCTACAAAAGATTCGGAACAAACCATTGGGATTAGCTTAGTTTGCTTGGCAATTCAAATTTCTATCTTTTTCTATCATTGTGATTTTTTAATAATTCAGTCTCAAAATCAAAATAAAGAAAGAATACAGAATCTAGTGATTACAACCAAATTACCACTCTTTTAAGCGAAAAATGGCTAGGCAATCTAATAGTGTGGTCGTCATAGATGGCGAAGCATCGGAATCTGATGATGATGTTTCAGTAAGTGTCTTATTAAATAGGCAAGAAAATTAAACTTCCTCCTAATCTCTGGCCATTTTAGACTCCCGATGCTGGTAAGGCATGCAGAGGCATTGCAGTCGAAGGCGAAGCACCAGAATCAGACGATGGTAACTATAAATTTCATTTTATCATTATTTTATTGTTTCATACAGTTCCGTTTTAGAAATCGTGTCGTTCTCAAAAGAAAGTCCGTCCACCGGAATAGAAGCTAGGGAATCATCTTGGCCCAAACAGAATTCAATAATATCTAGTGAAAGTTATCTTGGCTCTATACTCCAAAAAAAACTCTGTTGGTGATATTAATATGAGAATATACAAATCAATTTTATTATCGCTAAATTATCATTGCAGTTGACAGAAATGTTTCCTTATGGCAAAACTTAAATAACTTAGTGAAGGATACCTCAATATTTGCCTCCAAACAGCTCATTGCCACTGATCAACAGTTATTGAAGACACAGGTAAATTCACAAATACTTTAGTACATCGAAACTATTTAATACTGAATCTCAAACACATCATTTGTAGGGTACATTGCAATCAACAGGTGTGTCTGTAAAGAAATTTAACGATTTAAATGCACAGATAGTAACAAAATATAAGGATATATTAGCATGTAATTTTATACCAGATATAAAAATGAACAAATAGGACTGTATGCTATGAGCTAGTTTCAAAAATAATTAATGTTTGTTAAATACAAATTATGTGATAATAATTAAATTATGGACAATAAAATTCTACAATAGACTGTATAATATTACGCGAAATTATTCTATTTAGTTTTGTTTTAAAGGGAAAGTTATTCGCATCCAATATAGAGTATTAAAAGTAAAAATATAAAGAAAATTAATAACATTCATTTAATTCATTTAATGAACACGGAATTATCGTCATACACATTAAATTCATTCATAATGATTAACTATTGACTAATTGCTAAGTTATGTGATTTTAATGTAATCCCGTATGAAATGCACCTAATAAATAAAACTCATCGTTTTCGATGGCCCCAATATCAAAATCCAAGAATAATAACAATCAGTAAACCATTCATTAAAACTGTTTGATTTCTTGAGTCAAATTTGGATGTCTGTTTATATACTGCTTTCTTCACAACGTAATGAAAAGAAAATACGGTTACTACGTATACTGCTGATTGATGCTATACATAAAAAAAAGAAATAAGCATTGCGGTTCATTAACAAACTACTCTTTTGCGGTACCAAGAAGAATTCCCCTTTCTCCAGTTACTGAATCATTCATTTAAACAAAGCCCACTATTTTTGAATCACTAGAGTTATTTTTTTCTTGAATAATAAAAAAACAACAGTCAAGAAGTAGCGGAAAATATAGTATACTTGTAGTGCAACCGATTGTTGAATACATTCTCCTCTTGTACGGTAACTCTTTGCTGAATTGCCCACTATTAACACAATTTTTATTTTCTTGTTTCTTCTTTAATGTAACTTAAGAAAAAATTTTTTTACTGAAAGACAAGACAGGAATGTAATGTGGACTATAACACTTGTGAATCGAACGTTAAACGAATAAGACGTTTTATTTAAATTGTTAACATCGAATAATTGTGACTTAGAGTGATTATAGTTAAATCAGTGAATGGTGAACGTAAATTGATATCAGAAGGATAATATTTTCAATCAATTACCATTAAGTAGAAGGAATCACTTATTTCTGGTACGTTTAAAATATTTAGAAAGAAAATTTGAATATAAGCTCATGTTAAACTTCTAAGTAATACAAAATTACCATACACTTATTGGATGTATTAAAACAGAACAATATCAGAAGAGAATTATATTCAAATTCGCGCCCAAATAAGTTCAAATTTCCTTGACCGTGAATGTGGGTCAGGGTCAGCGTCTTCAGACTATCGCGGAGAAAGCAAATTATAACAGACATTTGGAAACCAAATATTCCAATTCACATTAATTTATTTCACGTATTTTACCACCTATTGCCAATCAAGCGTAGTTACCACAAATGGTTTTTTATAATACAACAAATAGAAACTGATACAGAAATTAATTTACTATTAGAAATGAAAACTAATTAATATACAATTTAAATTAACCAAATCAATCAAAAAAAAAACTAAAATAGAAAACTAATAGTGCAAGTTTGTAAAGTAAATATTGTAATAATTCTTTTACCTACTTATTACATTCATTATTTGGTTGTTGATATCCGCTAACTTAGAGAAACATAAAAAAATAGAAAGTTAAATTCTTCATCTGGAAATGGTTACACGTGAGAAGAAGACCCATATTGAGAATCATAGAAGTTTAAAAAAAAATTAAGTGAATTTTCTATATCACATATCAAAACTAGCCAATATAAGAAACTCATAAATTATAAACAACAAAGAATCATCAATTGATCGTTTCAATTTGTTAAGAAAAATCATACAAAGTAGAAAAAGAAAATTACAATTTCACCATACCAAAATTAAATAAAAAATATATAAAATTGATATGTTAACTAAAGGAGTGCCCTGAAAATGGACCACTGTTGGCTTTTGTGTATCTTCATAATAATTAGTTGGTTTTCTAGGTTTCCAATTTAAATAAAATGTTGATTTAATTGTTGTTTATCGCTTAACATGAAGAAGAACTATGAAAATAATCTTCAAATGAATTTTAAATATTAAAATTGGTATTGATAAATAAATCGAACAAATAACGGAAAATGAAAATGAAGATTCAACCGATTTATTGTTTTTTATATATGATTTCTCTTGGTCAACAGTATACTGATATTTGTATTTATAATTAATTTGTTCTGTGTAATGATGGAGTATTATAGGCTGTAAACAGTGTCACCAATTTCTATGTATATATCTCATCATACTATTTTCTAATTAATAATTACTATTCATATTGTGATAATTAATGAATACACTAAAATGATATGGATACATCTTAATCGAATGTGATTCAGCTAAACTTCATTTACTAATTAATCAGTAATCATTCAATTATGCTTACAAAGTGTAATGTCCAAGTGACCTACATTTTACAGACGTATCAATTAGTAATAGTGAAGCATTATTATTGTTATCTTTCACCACACACCGATTGATTAGTGTAAATTGAATTATATAATGAATGTGTAGTTAATCGGAATGTTAAGAATTTCGCATTTACACAATAATGAATTTACACACCTCAATTTAAAAATATAAAATCGAAATGAGGATATTTGCATATCAGAGATTTTATACATTTCCACATAAATATGTTCGGTGTGTCTTTTATATTTTTATTAGCTAAAGACGGAATCACTGAATAATCAAATTCAATTTTTTTTGTAAAATTTCTTGATTTCCTGTTCTACTTAAATTGAAATATTGTACCATTAAACGGCTATATAAATGCTGGAAAAACAACTTTTACATATTGTTAACATTTCACCAGTCGAACTTCATAATAATGATTTGTGTAAATTATTTTACAGATAAAAAGGAAAGTGGTTTACTATAGAGGGCACGTGCATTTCATTCACAACGGTCATAGTTTAGTTTATAGTAGAAATTAAAATACATAATTTACAACATGAAAATCACATTTCTGTTAGAACTTCTTTTAATTTTAATTATTGTCGCATTCGCTGCCTCAAAGCCCATACATAAGTCTGGTAAGTAATATATACTGTCATTTAATTCGGTATTAAATAAAATTCCTATATGAATTTGGAATGTTTTATAGGACACCATCATTTAAGAAAAATTAGTAACGGAATAGAGAACAGACAGGCACCAGTTGCACCAGCCGCAGCTTCACCAGTAACAAGTTCAGATGATGATGATGATGATGATGATGATGACGATATTCTAGGATTAGGTGAATAAAATTAGATTTCCTTTTCGATTTTAATATTTTATATTGATGTCATTTAATATAAGGTGGTGATGATGATGATGACGATGATGATGAGGAAGATTATGCCGATGATGATGACGATGACGACGATGATGAAGATGAAGAAGCAGAAGCAGCTGCTGCTGTTGCTGATGCTGCTGATGATGACGATGATGATGATGGTTTATTCGGTCTTTTAGATGACGATGACGATGAAACCCCAGCTACAGCTGCAGTAGCTGCTTCTACGCAAGTAGCTGCCAATGCCCCAGCTGTACCGATCGTTGCGCAAGAAGCTACTAATGCCGCAGCAGTACCTGCTGTTGCAACAGGTAGCGTAGAAAAAGATGTTGTTCAAGCAGCAGCTTCTGATGTTCAAACAGTAGTTGCACCAGCACCAGTGGCTCCAGTCGTTGCTGCTGTTCCAGCAGCTACTGAAGACGACGATGATGATGATGAATATGATGATGACGATGATGATGACGACGATGACGACGATGATGATGACGATGATACTGTTGCTGATGATGCTGATGACGATGAAGATATTGCTATTTTGGGCGAAGATATTTTTGAAGGTTTCTTTGAAGATGATGAAGGCAACCGCAGAACAACAGCTGCTCCAGTAGTTGCTGCAGCCGCTGCTCCTATACAACCAGTATCTGAAGTAGCTACAAATCCAGTTTCCCCATCGATTAAACGCCCAGTACAAGTTATTAGTACTCTTCAATTGGCTGAACAAATTCCATTAATCAAACCAGAAGAAAATGCAGTTGCATTAAAATTGCAACATACACCAGCCTTACTAGAACTTGCCCAAAACAATCAAGTGAAAAATGAAATTGTAGATGCTTCAACTGATGGTGTAAAAAAGGTAGAACAACCAGCATTTGATCAAATTACAGCTCAATTATTGAATAGTGATAAACCAGCGGCCGCTACCAGTGCAGAAGAAGACGGATTAGTGATCGTTGCTACATCCGAAGCCAAAGTACCAGGTGAACAAACAAAGGAAGCCGTACCAGCACCAATAGCAGAACAAGTACCTGCCGCCGAGGAAGTAAAGGTAACTGAAAATGCAATTGTACCTGCAAAATCAACGGAAGATCATAAAGAAGAATCTAATGTTATAGAAAACTCAACGACAGTACCAGATAAGAAGGAGCCAGACGATAGCATTATAGGAATTGTCTCATCTTTAATTGAAGGTGAAGATGAGGAAGATGAAGAAGATGTAAAAGTCGATAATGAATCAGAAGAAGAAGAAGACACGTCCAATGAAGAAGATGATGCGAAAACCACCGAAAGACCATTAACTGATAAAAAACCAGATGCCAATAACATTGCACAAGACTCAGATATCGATTTAAGTGATATTGGTGCATCACTTGGACTTAGTAGAATATTAAGAATAAAACGGCAATAATATACATTCTAAATCTCTTCTAGTTTAAATCATCAAAAACTTTTCTGATTATTTAATTTAATTTTTAGTCATAAATATTTATTCTATTTATTATAATTTAATTTATTATTTATTCATCATTCATTAAAATTGACAAAAACACTCAAAAGTTTAGTAAAAAAATTATTTCAGATAAAATAAATGCAAAATGTAAACATTATTTTTGATATTTAATTATCATTTGAAAGATGAAAATATTTTAGGAATCAAATTCGAGCAAATCTTGTTACACCTTCGGACTAATAAATTTACTTTTTTTTAATTAAAAATTAATTAATTGCAAAGTAAGATGCATTACGATTGTAATTGTATAAATCTAAATGAACCACTTCAAGGGGTAGTGTATTCAAAATTCATATAATTAAACCATTAATAACACCAATCAACCATTTAGAGGGAAAGTAAAATATTAAAACCAGAAGTTTTGGATAGTTGCAGATGTGCAACGACACCAATTAAGGTGAAACGAAAAAAACCAGGACCACTATGTAAATCAGTAGATTATGATTGTAAAAGAAAATCATCGAGTATCTTATCAAATGAAGAGGAAGAGGAACAGACGACTGATCTAACATCCGATTGGTCCAATGATTATGAAAGAAAATTTCGTAAAAATACATCATTATTAACAAAATTTAAACCAAAAACGAAAGTGCACAAGTGTAAGAAAGATACAAAACAAAAATGTACCTGTGAATTGCCGCGACAATATCCATCAATTGGAAGGAATGACATCAGCTACTTCTACCACAGGAGAAAAGTTTGATATTTAATTGTCATTAAGTAGCAATTTTCATATTAAAGACAATTGCAGGTTGCAGAAGCAAAAGCATACATTGACAATAAGGCACCGAAAATTGATTTAAAAACTCTTTTTCATCCTAATTCTATTGCAAATGACTTTGGTCGTGTAACAGAAATCACTAAACAAAATGCTAATTTGTTGAAATTAATGGACCGTATTTACTGTACAAAGGTATGTGTAATTTATTTTCATAATTCTCGCTAATACCTTCATTTAAATTTTTAGGGAGTCATTGACACATACAATCCAAGTGCAGGACTTGGTCGATCTTTAATACCAAAAATATTAGGAGAAATTAAAGAGGTGGAAAGAAAAAATGTTCAGATGTTGTTTCGTATTATTAACTCTGTAATTTCTTATGTAACATATACAGTTAATGAATATTAATTTAGTTTTAATATTTTCAGCCGAAATCAATTAATAATAAAGAATTAGAAAATGACTGGCAGAATACTGTAGAATTAGTAAAGAGACTATGTAAATATCCAATTGTACTTCCAGGATTGATAGATCCAGGTGTTGATGTCGTCGAAGGTGTCAGTTCACTAACAAATTTAGTATCACAACATCGGCCTAAGTATTCAATTGATTATATATAAATCTTTTACATGTCTTTTATTGATCTAATTTCCATTAGAGTATTCATAGATTTGGCAGTTAAAGATGGAAGAGATATAGGCCGATTAACGATCATGTTATTTATGGATCTAGTACCAGTGACATGTTGTAATTTTTATACACTCTGTGCAAATTATAGAAAACAAGCAAGAGCTGATGCTAAAGGATTGAAAAGAAAATATCCACATTTTGTTGGATCTCCAATGCATCGGTGGGTAAAATGATTAAAACGAGATTGCTCCCAAATTTATGATTCTTTTAGTATTTTTCCCAATTTATACGCTGAGGGAGGTGACATAACGAAAGGCAATGGCATAGGTGGAATGTCAGCATGTGGTGAAGACTTTGAAGAAGAAAATTTTGATGTTAAAGCTAAATATACGGGATCAGTTGCAATGGTTCCCTTGGAGAAAGGGTTGGTGAATTCACAATTCTTGATAACTTTTAAACCTTTGTCAGTTATTAATGGGAAACGTGTGGTATTTGAATTAATTACTTTTAACTGTTTTTCAATTATTTAACATTTCATTGGTTTTAATTAATATGTTATAGGTATTTGGAAGAGTTATACGTGGAATAAGTGTTTTAAAATCACTTGAAGGTTGTGGCAGAAAACATGGAAAACCTTTAGAAAATGTAATTATATCAAACTGTGGAATTTCAAATAGACAAATAAGACTTGGTGAATTTAATATGTGCGCTTGTGCGTATAATAAAGCTACTGCTGGATGGTGTGCAACATTGAGAGATAAAATCAACGAGGAAAGACATGAAAATTTAGAAAAATTGCGGCAACAATTTGCTAAGTAATTTTTTTAGCTGATGCATATACATATTAATTAATATACATATACACATAATAGAATTGTAACCAAAATTATGATAAAAGACAAATAAAAACTGAATTTTTGAATTTAATAATATTAAAGCCACCACCAAGTTCTAGTCCACATACCTTAAAAATCATTCACCATCGGAATCGGGAGCTAAGATTTCCACATCTTGATAATTAGGCGGTTTATGTCTTGATCGAAAAAGTTTATTCACAAAAAGTCTTTTCTTTCGAATATCAGCCTCTTTCACTGCATAAGTACTACTCGATGGTGTATCAGAAACGAAGATTATATCAATATCATCTGTTTCCTTAGATTGGATTGGTGAATTATCGCTACTGCTAAATACCGTCTTTAATTGGGCCAATGATATTGGTTGAGATTGAGTATCAAGATTTGCAATATATTGATTAGCTGATTCTGATTCAGTATTAGGATCATCGAAATTAAATAAATCTTCATCATTATCAGAAAATTCAATAAGTAACGGTTTCGCCAGTCTATCATCTTCATTATTTAACTGTTTCAATGAAACATTTCTAGTTACATCATTTAATTGATTAAATGTGTTATTATTGTCTTTAATGGTTTGTTTTGTATTTTGATCCAATTTAATATCATCAGTATTACGATCATCGAAATTAAATAAATCTACATCATCATCAGATGATTCAATACGTAACCGTTTTGATGGTCCAGCTTCATTAATATCATTTCCATTATTTCCATTTCCATTAAGTAACGGTTTCGCCAGACTATCATCTTCATCATTTAACTGTTTCAATGAAACATTTCTAGTTACATCATTTAATTGATTAAATGTGTTATTATTGTCTTTAATGGTTTGTTTTGTATTCTGATCCAATTTAATATCATCAGTATTACGATCATCGAAATTAAATAAATCTACATCATCATCAGATGATTCAATACGTAACCGTTTTGATGGTCCAGCTTCATTAATATCATTTCCATTATTTCCATTTCCATTAAGTAACGGTTTCGCCAGACTATCATCTTCATCATTTAACTGTTTCAATGAAACATTTCTAGTTACATCATTTAATTGATTAAATGTGTTATTATTGTCTTTAATGGTTTGTTTTGTATTCTGATCCAATTTAATATCATCAGTATTACGATCATCGAAATTAAATAAATCTACATCATCATCAGATGATTCAATACGTAACCGTTTTGATGGTCCAGCTTCATTAATATCATTTCCATTATTTCCATTTCCATTAAGTAACGGTTTCGCCAGACTATCATCTTCATCATTTAACTGTTTCAATGAAACATTTCTAGTTACATCATTTAATTGATTAAATGTGTTATTATTGTCTTTAATGGTTTGTTTTGTATTCTGATCCAATTTAATATCATCAGTATTACGATCATCGAAATTAAATAAATCTACATCATCATCAGATGATTCAATACGTAACCGTTTTGATGGTCCAGCTTCATTAATATCATTTCCATTATTTCCATTTCCATTAAGTAACGGTTTCGCCAGACTATCATCTTCATCATTTAACTGTTTCAATGAAACATTTCTAGTTACATCATTTAATTGATTAAATGTGTTATTATTGTCTTTAATGGTTTGTTTTGTATTTTGATCCAATTTAATATCATCAGTATTACGATCATCGAAATTAAATAAATCTACATCATCATCAGATGATTCAATACGTAACCGTTTTGATGGTCCAGCTTCATTAATATCATTTCCATTATTTAATTGTTTCAATGAAACTTTTCTAATTATTCCATCTAATTGATTATTTGTATTATTATTGTCCTTAACGGTTGGTGCCGCATTCGAATCAAATTCAATATCGTCTATTGTTTCATCAATTTCGTCAGTATCAACTGTTGCACTAATTAAGGTAAATTTAAAATCACGAATGCCATCGTCTACCAATGTTACTAGTGGATCGCCAGCCATATTAAAATACATATCTAAATTACGGTTTAATGCAGCAGCAAAATGAACAGCTGAATTAAATTCTTTTAAGGAAAATGATATTGGCGACTCCTTTTGTATTTTGTAACATTCAAACTCTGATGGACTGGAATAAGAAAATTAAATGTTGAAAAGAATTATCAATTGAAAAATATTTACATCAATTTCAAATAAGATCGCATAATCCGTCGTGATATTAGTGAATTTTCTAAATAGTTTCTTACTATGACGATATCATTTTTAATAATAAATGTTAGTTCTTTTTCCTTGGGATTAAAATTTCCTAAAACTTCTGTCAAAAGTTTATGTCGCGCTGTTATCCTATAAAATATAACAATCAAAATATATCTTATATCCAATTAGATAACCAAAAATGTTCTTACTTATTCACTGAGTTCTTAATATCAACTAGACAGTTAGACGCAAGTTCCTCATATTCAAGTAAATTTATATTATATGTTTTCACTACTTCGAGACGACAATTAAACTTAAACTTGATCTTATAAGTATCCGGTATGGTTGAGATTTCGCAAGTTATGACCTAAAATAAATTATTCATAATATTCGTTGTAGTAAATATTCAAAAACCACAAATATTTAGTTAGAACTGACGGAATTTAAATTTTTAAAGATTTTTGTTATTGTCTTCATTGATAATCTTAATTTATTAAAATCTCTATCATTTTCTTTTGGTGTACTCTCCAATTGGTAATTATAGAAAAAATTGTTTGATAGCTCAGCAAAACCAATAGAAGTATTTGTTGAACTAATTGTTTTTAAAACAATACCATGCTTATGCGCTTCTATATACAAATCACTGCCTATTCGAGCAAGTGATTGTATTATCCTATAAAAAACTGCAAAATAGGAATTAATCAGTTTGAATTTATAAGTTATTTTTATAAAGCACCTACTTTTTGTATTTGGACCTCCAATTATTGCTAACATTATGATGAATCCTTTTCCAATCTTTTAAAGTACTTTGATTAATTTTCTGTAATGAATATAAAACTGTCATTAAATATTTTAAATAGTAACAGAGCATTGTGTGCCAATTAATTATCTAGTGGAAATTATTCAGTCAACATTTACGAATATATTGAATTCTAATTCACATCAAAAGTAAGTATCTTTAAACATGAAACATGTTAAATACTAAATCGGACTATTATTTATTCGCCCTTGTGAAAAATAATGACTTGTTAATTAATGGCTTTATTCAAAACTTTGCGATTTGATGCTTCATGACAGTTTAAGAAAACTAAAAAGAATCAGTACTTCACAATGACTGGGTAAGATAACATCCTTAAAAGTTAATAAGTATAAAATTTGTCAAATTTAGTGAAGTGTATTTATTAAACTGTTTCTGTAATGATCAATTTAATTCAAGAATTGAGTACTCGTTATAATATATGTATGAGAACCGAATTATCTATACACGCGTAGCTCGGCTCCAACGTTTCACTGGCGATAATAACAAAACGATTCAATTTTTATTAATATCGAGAATTACTCTACTAGGTCATTTGCGTAATCTCAATGTCAACCAAATTTTGTTGTACTTCTGTTGTTACTTAATTCTCCTATTAATCGTTAATAATTAGAATATATATTTTTAAAAAATTTTCGTTTTAAATAAAATTTCTTATTCACGGGATTAGTTATTATTTGAAAACAAGTATATTGCTTTTCGTTGCAAACTAGAATTGTTAATCAAAACAAAACATATTGTAATTATTTTCAGTCAACTATCGAAATGAATTACAAAGGCAAGGTAGTGTTAATCACAGGCGCCAGCTCTGGCATTGGTGCTGGCACTGCTCAATACTTATCAGAGCTAGGTGCCACTCTAGTCTTAACCGGACGAAACGCACATAACTTACAAGAAGTTGCAAAAACTTGTGCAAAAAATGCAGAAAATAGATCACCACTTGAAATTACGGCTGATGTCACTATTGAGGAAGATGCTAATCGAATTATATCAACAACAATCAATGAATTCGGTCGACTTGATGTATTGGTCAATAATGCAGGAATTTTAGCAACTGGTACTATTGAAACCACTTCCATGGAACAATATGACAAGGTGATGAACACGAATATTCGGTCTGTTTATCATCTGACAATGTTAGCTGTACCCCATCTTATAAAGACAAAAGGTTGTATTGTTAATGTGTCCAGTGTCAATGGAATACGTTCATTCCCCGGTGTGTTGGCTTACAATGTTTCAAAAGCTGCATTAGATCAATTCACCCGATGTGTAGCTTTGGAGTTGGCCGAAAAGGGAGTACGTGTTAATTCTGTAAATCCTGGTGTTGTTGTCACTGATATTCATAAACGTGGCGGCATGGATGAGGAAACATATCAAAAATTTTTGGAGCACAGTGCCACAACCCACGCATTAGGTCGTGCTGGTACAGTTAATGAGGTGGCGGCAGCTATAGCTTTTTTAGCCAGTGACGGGGCCACATTTATTACAGGAACCCAACTACCTGTAGACGGTGGGAGACATGCCATGTGTCCCCGATAATTTAATAGTCTAAAAATGTCATCATAGCAACACTGCTTGTCTATCCCACATAATAATATAGTCAAAAGCCTTAACAAAGTTAAATGGGAAACCATACTACAACACTAGTACTTATCTATCATATCTATTAATATAAAATCTCAAATAGTAATTTTGTACTTTTGAAAAACACTAAACAAACATTATATTGATGCATTTTTATTAACGTTTAAGGTCTTTCCAAAAGTAGTATTTTTATTACAAAAAATAAATCAATAATTGTATACTATGCAAACTTGAGTGTAAATTCTTAATATCAAAAGAGTCGACAAAAGCCAATTAAATGCATATTTCACGTAAATATCGTTGCTTAACGAGGACACATTGCGTGACGTCCACCATCCACTGGGAGGCTAGCACCAGTAATAAAACTGGCTGCATCACTGGCTAAGAATGTAATTGCATTAGCCAATTCATCAACCGTGCCAGGTCGACCCATTGCATGTGTTGTTTTAGAGTGCTCCAAGAATTTTTTATACGTTTCTTCATCCATACCACCCCGTTTATGAAGATTCGTGACAGTAACACCAGGATTTACACAGTTACAACGCACTTGTTTTGCAGCCAATTCAAGTGCAACACAACGAGTAAATTGATCCACTGAAGCTTTAGAGATATTGTATGCCAATACGCCTGGGAACGAACGAATACCATTTACACTAGAGACATTAACAATATTCCCTTTCGTTTTGATCAAATGTGGAACAGCCAACATGGTCAGATGGTAAATTGACCGTATATTAGTGTTCATAACACGGTCAAATTGTTCTAATGAAGTATTCTCAATAGTTCCAGTTTCAATGATGCCGGCATTGTTTACAAGTACATCCAATTGACCGTATTTCTGAATAGTCTCAGATAATATTCTGGATGTATCATTTTCGTTGGTAATTTCACCAGTAACAAGAAATGGTTCTGATCCAATGGATTTACATTGATCCGCAACACTTTTTAGATTTTCTATTTTCCGGCCCGTCAATGAGAGGCTGGCACCCAATTTAGCAAAATGTACAGCAGCGGCTGCTCCAATGCCAGAACTAGCACCCGTAATTAATACCACTTTCCCAGCAAAATTCATGGTCCACGTATTGCTGTTCCACCATTAACAACTTCCTAACAAGTGCGTATCAATAATCTGTTGGCACTTATATAATCAACTTATCATTATGTTACTTCCCCAATATTCATACAAATTAACTTTGGCACACCGACTGTCGTATCGGCATTTAAGTGTGTGTGCATTTCACTTTGTGTAGTTTAAATTATCAACTTCTGTGTTTCGTTATTAAATTAAATTAAATTGCATTACAACTTAATGAAAATTATTGTTAAATAACGTGATAAAATGGGGGTACTTACCTTAAATATTTTTCACATATAACTATTGTTAATAACTGTTTGTTTTTTTGCAAAGTATGGAAGAAAAAGAACGATTTCTTCAGAAGAAATTTGCGGGAATATATTTTGAAGCCGCCATATTTCACCGGTGTCTCGAAACATCAACAAACACACGTGATTAATCGTTCATAAACAAAGTTACTTGAAGGAATGTCAATATTCCATTAACATGGTACGCGTTAAATACAGGTAAGAATCTGACCATTTATTAGATGAATTGGTAACTAAGTTGGAGGCTGTTGGTAGATATATCGTGGTGCAAATGCAACTGGAGGAAGAAAACGAAAAGAAGTTGGTGAAATTCGGGGATTCGTCTTTGAGTCAATGCATCCTTAAAAATGTACAAAAATATTACGGCGATTTTGGAGTGGCCGCAATCAAATATGGATTACGATTAAAATATTGCAATGAACAAACTAGGGTGGCAATAATCCGGGTTCGTCACAAACCACATAGATTTGTCACTAGCATTTTACCCTTAATTACTGTGGTATGGTTTACCTTGTGCAATTTATTTAAACTGACGGAGATTTCAAATAGTTCTTATAATTTTAGATTGGTGAACACCGGGCCAAGTTTAGGATCATTTATAATGGGGCAACAATAATGCAATGTAACAAGCATATAGTCAAGTTCCAACAAAACTATTTGGATAAGAGACTTGGAAAACAGTTATCAGCCAAAGATCGTGATGATTTATTAAGAAATGTTTTAGATGTAGGATTAGTATAAGTATGTTCCTTAAACGCAACGAATTATTGTTAATTTACACTTAATTTTAAAAAAAATATTTTATTTGAATTCGCCTCTTGTTAAGTTTAATTAAAATTGCAGGTACAATTTGCTCACGCTAGTTGGAAATTGGAAATTGGATTGAGTCAGCTTCACGCTAGTGTCGTTTTGGGTAACACCATATATAACCCATTGCCTAATTTTATTTTGACAGCAAATTGGTTGAGCAGGTACAATGTCATTCATTCTAGTACGGTCAATTGTGAAACAAACTGTCTCCTGTCAAATCATTCAATGATTAAAAAAAAAAATCGCTCGGATCATATTATGATGCAACGTTTGTTTGACTGTGAGATGTAGTATTATCAGAACCTGACCGCATAATCGGACGAATTCTCGAGATCCTTCCACATTTTGCTCCAATCCCTTGTAAATTAATTCTATATTGCTGGCACTCTCGCTCTCCTGCACACCAGATTCCATTGCCATTGGCTAATTCAATGAAATGGTCGTTCCAAGTCTTGCGTACGTATTCA
>JXOR01000759.1:30173-66579 GCA_001014335.1 Coboldia fuscipes | reverse complement strand
GCCGTACATATTCCCATGACAGAGTCCATGTTTGTGATTTTCGTATGAATTAATTTCATTTCGAGATTGGGAGCAGTCGAAAGCGACTCGAATGAATTTGTATGGGATCGTATCCAAATGAGTGCAAGCATTCAACTAGCTGTCGTTTCATGCAATGCATAAGGGTCCATATATACAATTATATGATACAGCGGCGAAGTCATTTTAAATATCAAAAACAGTCACAATCTTCTTCGCCGTTGAATTCATATATATTAGCGATGCGTTCTCATTTTGTTTACATTTTGTATGATACGATCATAGACGTCACTTTTTTGGCCTTAAGAATCCTGTAACCAACGGTCTATTCCTCAACATGTAGCACAATATATTTCTGCTTGAAAATGCTTTCATAGCCAAAACGCCCAGTTTATTGATACGAGGTGGATGAAAAAAATTCTTCGTTTCATTTATGCCATTGAGAACAAATGAGAAGTAAAGGCATATATAGCAGAGGTTACCTATATTATATTACAATACTAAATTGAGTCTTGTCTACTTCAACCAGGTTGAAATAAAAGTTATAAATTCATTTGGTTTTTCAAACGCATCGTAATACAATACATTTCATTCGTGTTTCAAGTGTTTAACAAGTAAAAGTGATAGCAGCATTTACTACTTGCGTGCACTTATTAAAGGCAATTAAATCCTGATTTGAATTAAATTGTTCGAAAGGAAGTGTATAGAATCGAGAGCATGTCCTCAGAGACCGCTAACAAAGTAAGTCACCATCGTCTCCAACTGTTGTAACGAGATTTAATTCATTTTAAATGAGTCCGAAGCGTCCAATGTTTAATGTCTATTTAAAAATGTTTCCTTAGTTGGTAATATTTTTAACTTTTAACTGATATTTATTAACTATTGTGTGCCCTTGGATCGAAAATAAAACAAGGAATGGGAAACCGGTGGGGCGCGGTCCGCACACATTCCACACCATTATTAAAGGAATAAAACCAGCATTCATTGTCACAGTCATTGTTCAGGGAAATTTTCATCGTTCAGGTCGCTATTTAAACCTATAAGTACATAATCTTAAACAAAGTGATTATGATTAAACAGCGTCTCGGTTTATATTTGTAAATAGAGTCCCATAGCGAGAAAGAATGAGAATAGGAATATAGCAACGTAATGAACATCCAATCGTTTGTTGGCTAGGTCATTTCATTTACCATTGAAATGTTTCAAGTGTTTCTATTCTCCTTGTGCTCTAGCTATATCACACCAGCATTAATAGAAAGAAACATCTTTTCCGATATAGTTTTGTATACAGTTTACCAAAGTACGGATGTGAATTAAAATATATTATTATTTAATCATATAAGTAAAATGTTAAGTGTTTACTACAATAATTCATAACTGGTTCAGATTCTGGTTGTTTAGGTACTGAACATCACCACATATTGTATGCTGACTCATTTCCATATAATACAACATTTAAATGTTTTACAAAGAAACTTCCTCTTCACAATTTATTAATTTATGTTTAATGATACATCCAATGTTGTTTAGTCAACAGATTATGTGTTTTCTTTCGAACTGCCGGTTGAGACTTTGTTTTAATTATCATTTGGTTCAGTAGACCCTCCAGAAGGAACCAATGAAAAAAAAAAGGAATTATTATAAATTATGAGGGATTCAAATTGGGGAACTGTGTTATTCGAAATGATGTGCGATGCATTCAGTGACGAGTAAACTCATTTATAGATAAGAATAATTCCTATAAATATTCACCGATTAGATTAATAAATTCTACTTAAAAAATAAACAACACACTTTACAGAGTGCAATAATTATGCTGAAGCATTCGATTCAATAACAATGAAATGAAACTTATTTATGTTTCGCTATAGAATTTCACTGCTATAAATTTAATTTAGGTAATTCAATACATATTCTTACAATTGTAAAATAATAATATTGGAAATCCCTTCAATATAAAAACACAATTCAAATATTGTATGGATTCCTAGACGAATTCAAATATGGTTTTGCCTGAAAATACTAGTCCAAAAGAATGAATTCCTTTATGTAATGTTGAATACAATTAGATGAAACATTATTATTCCAAATGTTTGAGTCGAGAATTTTAAAAAGTTAGTGAAATACGCTCTGAATAATGTTGTGAATTGTATTTTGAATTTTGTCGTATGAATCAGACACAAATCGATCAATATATTGTAAATTCAGCTGTATATATGGCCAACGACCGACATAACAATTTTTATGTGTTCTGTAACGCATGCAAATTGTGAAATGCAATTTTGTGTGCTGAACAATAACAATATTTTGAGAATTTTCTTTTTCATTAAAATCACTTTATTGTTCATTGAGTGACAACTGTTTTATGATTTTTATTGACATCAATTAAGAAGCACAATTTCGCTCAATCTGGTCAATGCATTTGGTCTACTTTTATCTGTTTTCGGTTATGGTAAATGTTTGTTATGGGCCAATATTACGTTAATTTGCATATGAAACCGTGTAATAATGGTCTTGTAATTGTTATGCATAGTAAGTTATTTATACGTAGCACACATGAATTACTCAAACAATTAGGTGATTATTTGGTTGATACCTACTTTCATTAGTCATATCAAATGCCTAAATGGAAACTAGTTTTATTTTATTTTTTTCGTCTTTCAACCAACGGTTTCTCCCGTTCATTAATTGAAAAATTAATTCTGTTGACGTTCTTGTCTTTAAACACATTATTTTAATCGTATTTCGTTGTCCCCATATCAATTTTACATACTTATTTACTGTCGATCGGTGAAAGAATAGTTCTAATTGTCATTTGCGTTGCTCCCACAAAAACTGATAGTTAAAATCATAATAAATTGTTATTTATTTGTTTCATTTCTAGTTTGCAAACATGGAAACACCTGGCTATGTTGGTTTCGCAAATCTACCAAACCAAGTGCACAGAAAATCAGTGAAAAAAGGATTTGAATTTACACTGATGGTGGTTGGTGAATCTGGTTTGGGTAAATCAACACTTGTAAATAGTTTATTCCTAACGGACCTTTATCCTGAACGTGTTATATTGAATGCTGTCGGTGAGTTTAACAATAATTAACTAGACACATTTACACTTTAAATAATATAAATAATTTTTGGTGGCATTCTGATTGTAGAGAAACAAAAACAGACTGTGAAACTGGATGCATCAACTGTAGAAATTGAAGAACGCGGCGTTAAGTTAAGATTGACGGTAGTCGACACACCTGGTTTTGGTGATGCAATTGATAATTCAGATAGTTTCAGTGCAATTCTGGAATACATTGACGAACAGTATGAAAGATTTTTACGTGACGAAAGTGGTTTAAATCGAAGAAATATTGTGGATAATCGTATTCATTGCTGCTTTTATTTCATATCACCATTCGGTCATGGCTTAAAACCATTGGACATTGAATTTATGAAGAAGTTACACTCAAAAGTAAATATAGTACCGGTTATTGCGAAAGCTGATTGTTTAACGAAAAAAGAAATACAACGACTAAAATCGCGTATTATGCAGGAGATTGAAGAGAATGGAATTAAAATTTATCCGCTGCCAGATTGTGATAGTGATGAAGATGAGGAATACAAAGAACAGGTATGATGTTACTGCATAATATATCTGCAGATTATTTTATTATTTTATAACTGATAGGTGAGACAATTAAAAGAAGCCGTGCCATTCGCTGTTTGTGGTGCAACTACATTACTCGAAGTGAAAGGTAAAAAAGTGCGGGGTCGCTTATACCCTTGGGGAGTCGTTGAAGTAGAGAATCCTGAGCACTGCGATTTTATTAAATTGAGAACAATGTTGATGTACGTATAATCAAATTCAGAATGAAAAGTATTATCATTATTAACAATATACATATATTCTTTATAGAACTCATATGCAAGATTTGCAAGAAGTGACCCAAGAAGTACATTATGAAAACTATCGTTCAGAGCGACTGGCAAAAGGTATTAAGAAAAATGGTGCAATGAACGGAAAAGATGATCATGATGCACCAATTGCTCCAGTCTTAATCACGGATAAGGATAAAATTTTGCAAGAGAAAGAGGCTGAATTACGACGAATGCAAGAAATGTTGGCACAAATGCAGGCCAAAATCCAGGCACAAAAATAATCATATTCCATTAACAACGACAACTTGTACTTTTTCATACATAAAAAGTAATTTTTATTCGGTATATTTCTTCATCAATTATCCCATAATTTATGTATTTTGCTCGTTAAATTTAATTCATTCATAATTTTTATTTCACATCAGTTGGTCAGAATGAGACATTGAACTTTAACGTGACTTTGTTTGTAAAGAAAACAAATCATATTCATGAATTTGAGATTAACAAATTCTTTTAATCACACATTTAAGAATAATTTCAGTTATATGATTTTCGTAAACATATATTAATTTTGTCGTACTTATTTAACGCCCGTTTTAATCGAACTCTTTTTAAGTCATGGGCCAAGGCCATACATTATCATCATCGATTTATTATTAAGTAAAATCGTTTGATTAAAATCTCATTTAGGATAAGAAACTATGGATAATGGATGAAAGTAAAAGATATTTTTATACATGAACATATGCGTTACCTTTGATTGTAATCTAAACCTTTCTTTCAGAATATTCTTTGTAGATTTGTGTTAGTTATAGTATATAATTCAATTTAGTTTTTGTCATTTTTGTAATCTTTCATTATATTCAGTTTTATTCAGTCAAATTTCGCGATTGGATACTTAAAATACTATTTTAAAATTTTAAGTAGCCACACACCCAAGACACAAACTAAAGTATATTGAATTAACATTTCGAGCTTCAAAATTGACAATGATCAGGTAATACAGATGACGAACATGAAACGAGACTCAACATTTAGCAGCTGTTTAATCAAAATATTCCGATCAGCGGAAGAAGGATGAAATTATGAAAATTCAAGTGAATCCTGCTCGGTGAAGCAATTCTTTCAGCCCCTTTCATTGGCTGAAGTGCCTAACAGTCCTTCAAACAAGTTCCTTCAACAAGTAAATTGGTGTTTCTTCTAAAAAATTTAGTAACAAATAGTAAACCACTTTGCCCGCTCTCTCTCTCTCTCATTATTGTTACCTATTCGAGCTTCGAAGAGAGTCAGAAATATTTTTTTTTCCGTAAAGTCTCATAAAGTCAGCCTGCAATTGGAAGACGGTTCATTGCAACATTTTCAATTCGTTTTAAAATTTTTAATTACCAGTGTCTTTTATTCTATTATTATTAGTCTATTATCTACTTACGTGTTTTGTGATAATTAACGAGCAATAGGATAAGACTAAATTGATTACTAAACGAGATACACTATCAATTTGACGAATCGTACAAAGAATAATCGATTACAAAGTTATTAATATTCACTTGCCAAATAATAAATGGCTTGAGAAAAAAACTCAACTCAACCCGACGAAATAGTTAATAGTAAAGTGATTTAATTAAAATTGTAATTACACAACTCGAGGTATGTTGCTGTGCAATTTACAATGCCTTTTGGTTTTAAGTGATTTTGTGTTTACCTAATTACACTTGCTGTTAATTGTTCAGTTTCAATATACTGGTTAAAATACTCCACGGAGCAGAAAGTGCTAGACTAATCACTTTTTTCTTCATCGTACGATCAAATATTAAATATCCGCTCGTCTTATTTTTTCAATTACAGATTTACACTTTCCGTATCAATGGATGGAAGCATAAATATCTTGTCAATCAGAAGAATCAAGAGGAATCGTCAACAAAAGTTCCGGTAAAAATCACATTTTTTATTGTTTTCATTCGAGTGGCAATATTAGTGGTCTCAAGGAATAACCACCACATCGCATATAGAATTCATCATTAGTTTTATTTCAATGTGAAACCGCGTTTCGATGTGAATGTGTAACCAAAAAAAAATTTATTTTAACCTTTTCTGACATTGAACATTGCGAGGCGAGAGTGGAAATTACTGAAGGAAAAAAACAGAGAATATCGTCTTAAGAAATCTTGATGTGTTCACAATGACTCAGATTGAACTAGTGTGAAGATTAAATTACTTAAGTGTTGCGATTATTTTAAAATTCATTACTGTATGCTAATGATCAAATATTTGTATATCAAATACGGTTGATAATTTCATAGTTAGTGCAATTTAAATAAGTAAAAAATTTCCTTAAATGCTAATGAATGTTTAAAACAAATTCAACATTATCTTTTTAGTGCAGCACCCCCGTATATAATTGTGGATGGTTTGTGTTAAAAAAAAAAAAACTTATTGAATATACATATAAAAATTTCCATAAAAATACGATACATAAACTAAAGATAGCGATAGTTTAGTGAACGGAGACAATTAAGTAATACAGAGAGTTTTGTGTATTCATTTGGTTGTTCTGAAATAAAATAGAGACACATTGTGTGAAGTTCAACGTTACAATATTACCTAGATTACGAACTATCAGTATCGTTTTGCGCTAAACTGAATAACGACACCAATAAAATAAAACTGGCGAAAAGCAACTTTGAATAAAAATAGTTTACATAATAATTTGTTGAATAGAGAAATGAAAACTAGTGATTAGACAAATCAACAATTAAGGATAAAAGTGTAATTTATTTTTTTCTCTATATTAGTGTATTTATTACTCAAATTGTGATTGAGTGTGGGGGCTCGTGTGTTTAATTATCAATTAGTTTTTGACAATCAGACAAGATCAGTGACTTAAAAAATATGGCTAAAGGCGAAGAAGATGACGATATTTTGCCTGATAAAGATGCGGCAAAAGGATTTTATGCCAAATATGAGCCAAAAGAGATTTTGGGAAGGTGAGTACAAATTAGAAAAAAAAGTGGGCCCGATCGTTAATAACTATTCGCTTATACTTTGTAATATAGATAAATAGCAGCCAATGATGCTAGTATATGTAAATGGTGTTAGTAGAATATTCCATTTCATCATTACGTGTGAATTTTCACGGCACGCACTTTATGTCGTTGTATGAATATTTAGAATTTTCAATCAAAGTCATAAGACTG
Organism: Coboldia fuscipes; assembly: GCA_001014335.1. Lineage (NCBI taxonomy): Eukaryota > Metazoa > Arthropoda > Insecta > Diptera > Scatopsidae > Coboldia > Coboldia fuscipes. The sequence continues at coordinate 59,500 of JXOR01000759.1, read as the reverse complement.
CAAATCTTGTTTAACTAGTAATTTGGCAATTTATGGCCAACGGCCAGTAATAGTTTAATGGTGCCGAAAATAGTCACTGGAACTCATGATCAATGCTAAAAATAACATTTCATTGAATTAGATTGAATGAACCAACTCAATTCAGTGATCACTAAACAAACACTTTAGTACGTAATCCACTCAATTAGATGATTCCCTGGTTCATTGTTATGTGGTAATAACGTATTTATTCAATTATCATTCAGATAAAACCGAATAATCAATGGACTAAGTCTGTTTTCTCGATTTGAGTCTCGTTCTCTTTCTGTTCATCTTTCTGGTGATCCATTAATTTCATGTATTCAATAATATTTGCATGCGGTTAGATTATGAATATTATAAGAAAAATGATAAAGAAAAATGATTTTGCGTAAATGTAATGTTTACAATTAATAATATTATGCTTTATTTCCATGGAATAGGAGAGACCTTTAGGTTTATTAAAAAGAGGGAATCAGTATTTCAGTGTATCTACGTAACATTAAACGATATATCAGTGGAATAAAAATACTTGTTGAAAGTGTAACAGAAGCAAGTCAATAAACAGAATTGCAAATAATTATGATGCATTAATGCATATCTCATAAACCGTAATCAACCAATTTTTATTTAATTTGTGAATAACCAGATACTAAAGGAAGAAAACAATGATTATGTCTTAAAATAAATTTCTCACATCCGACCACGTAATGAAAAAATGCAAAAAATTGTTTAAAACCATGAATAAAATACATTTTAAATGAAGATTTAAATTAAATAAAAATCAGACGATAAAGATTATCCCATATATTAAACAGTGAATAAAAAAGCCTGGCTAGAGAAGAAAACATTATGCGCACAAGTTACTATGAATCTTATGAAATCATGGGTTTGATACACTGACCTGTTCTGTTATCATTGTTTGTTAACGTAATTGCAAATACCAATCATTGTGACGATGTTAATTCATGATAGTTTGTCGCTATCACTTGATTAAAGTTAGTTTATAATTTATGAAAACAAAAAAAAAACACAAAAAGAGAAGAATAATGCAACTATCATTTTGCATAATAATTTTATTTTTAGGGGCATAAGTTCAACGGTACGACGTTGCATTGAAAAAGAAACTGGACGAGAATTCGCTGCTAAAATAATTGATTTAGGTGTTGATAGCACTGATGGATCGTCACATCAAATGCGTGAAGCTACAAGACAAGAGATATCAATTTTGCGACAAGTATTGGGACATCCGTACATAAGTGAGTTATAATCATATTCTGAATACTATTCCTTCCTTGTGTGTGTGGAAATGTCTGATGACTAAATTGATTACGTATTTTTATTACTTTCAGTTGACCTACAGGACGTATTTGAATCTGATGCATTCATATTTCTTGTATTTGAATTGTGTAAAAATGGTGAATTGTTTGATTATCTGACATCTGTTGTTACCTTATCAGAGAAGAAAACTAGATATATAATGAGGTAGGATACCTGTTGTCTTATTTATATACAAAATTGCATGTCAATATGTATACATTCAATATTCATCTTGAATGTGTGTCATTGAAAATTAAACTGAAGTGCATTCCATTTAAAATTTTCTGATTACGAATGTCACCATCCGATAATGAATTTTGTAAATTTATGACTGGAATTATTCATTTATTTGTAGACAAGTGTTCGAGGGCGTTGATTACATACACTCACGAGATATTGTACATCGTGATCTTAAACCGGAAAATATATTATTGGACGATAACTTAAATGTTAAGATAACAGATTTCGGTTTTGCGAAGCATCTGACAACCGGTCAAAAGCTTTTTGGTAAATTCCATTGAATGAAAAAATTTCCATTTGTTTTTGTTCTTATCAATTTTAATTTATGTATAAACATTTTGTTTTTATTACGATTGTAGAATTATGTGGAACACCCGGTTATTTGGCACCTGAAACGCTACGGTGTAGCATGTTTGAGGATGCCACTGGATACTCAAAAGAAGTCGATATGTAAGTGGCACCGTCTTGTATAAAAAATTTCCGTCTAATAATTCACGATATTTTACTTGGTTTAGATGGGCTTGTGGTGTGATAATGTATACTTTATTAGTTGGTTGTCCACCGTTCTGGCATCGTCGACAAATGGTTATGTTGAGGAACATAATGGAGGGTAAATACAGTTTCACTTCACCAGAATGGGCCGATATATCAGGTAATAGTTTTTCTCTTTTTAATTTCATATAATTGAAATTATAATATTTATTATAATTATAATTTTAATATTTTAGATGATCCTAAGGATTTAATTCGACGATGTTTGGTGGTAGATCCAGCTAAAAGGATTACAGTTAAAGAAGCACTACAACATCCATTCTTCAATACTGTTGTAAGTAGTCGCATCTATTTAATATGTAAATTTAGTTGTCTTGATTGAGCACTTAATAATTTGCACAGCTAATGCTTAGTTAGCTACTTTTAAAAAACAAAAAATCTCTTTTTGTTATGAAAATAGAATGTTGAAATTAAAAAAAAAAAAGAAATAAATAAATTATCATTATTATTCCCTATTCATTTTTGTTCGAAAAGGTAAAACATTCATTTTCAAATGCATATGCAATGTAGTTTAAGCCATAGTTACACGTAGAAATTTACTAGCTGCCATAGAATATATAGTTCTAAGTTGAAATACACATCCTCTCTTTTAATCATTTATTAATTATAATTTTTTTCTTTATTATTTTCATTTCTACATACAAAAATAAAATTCTACGGCCGACCAAATTCATACAAAATACACATATTGTACTGAACTATATACAAAAATCCTCTTTGTAAAATTTTTTAAACAAAACTGACTACCGAAACCAAAAAAAAAACAAAATTATGATAAAATTCAATGTCGAATTGGTTATCCACAAAAATAAAAAATTACATGCAGCTATTTGAACAAGATATTGGGCCATTAAAGCGAAGCTTATCGGCCAAGAGCAGGAGATTCAGTCGCATATCCGAAATAGCACTGGTAACAACCTCATGTTTCTGGACAAAATCATGTTTCAGTTTTAAAAAACGAGTGAAAGTTTCGTTTATTAATGATATATGTTACGTTTTATATCGTCTTGTACTAATTTTCTAATAATTTATTTTTGCTTTTGTTCTGTTATTTATATTATTTTTAATTTGATTTTTTATTTGGCAAAATATCCCACTCATTTAAGTTTATTTTTTGTGTTAACGAACTTAATACAGGGTGATATTGATATAAATGGCTTTTTAAAAATTGCTTTTATTTCTATCTGGATTAAATATTCAATGGTCTGCCACCTTACTATGGAGAAAAGCGCATATTTTTATCATAAGAAATCAATTGTCGTTCTTTGAATATTTTAGTTCAGTGCTTAAAAAATTCATAATCAATATTTCCTTTCTAAGGTTTTTGTTTTTTTTGGAAAATTTTCAAATTTCATGTCATTAAGTCTCATTTCTTGATAATCACATTATAGTTTTGCAATAAAAATTTAAATTTTGTTAAAATGGAATGCATGAAATACGTCAATTATTATCATTTAATTTTAATCATGTGAATTATTTGACTGCCAAATGACCATTTACAACTAATTTACCATTTAATATTATGTTATGGCATGCAAAATAAGTCGATTTAATGGCACTTGATTGGATGCGTTTTAAAATTGAATAATACATATCAATTGCACTTTTAAAATATTATCTTAGGGGGCCAGTCAATAAATTTTAGTTTTGCAATAGTTTACATATGCACTTAATCACAGGTGAACACTGAATTTAAAACAGTTTATCCATTTTGGAATTATATAACTAAGTAGTTGATCCTAAATCACATATATAAGTACAAGATTAAATATTGGCCTTAGCTAATTGGTAACTTTTTCTTAATTGCATGTTATTTATTTGCATTTTGATTTCGTTATTTGTTTAATATTTAAATATTGTGAAATGAATTTACGTTTTAACACTTACCTACCGTCTTAATTTCTATCTATTGAAAATTAAAATTGGCATAAAATCATTTTCAAACTACAATTGTGTTTATAATTTAACTAATTGAGCTTTAATTTATTTGGATATTATATACTAATAAGGCGTTTTTCTGTTTATTTTTTTGTGTTTCAATCACATTTGTAGATGCGAAAACAGAGTCAATTCAATGCACGAAAGAAGTTCTTATTTGCTATTCTTTGTGTCCGTGCAATGGTTAGAATAAGGCGTTTAAGATACACGATTGAACCATTGAGAGCAGAGGATGCTATCCTGGAACCCTATAAAGTGAAGGTGTTACGTAAGGTAATTGAAATTTTGCGAAATAGATTTTAAATTGGAAAAGAATATTTGTTAACAGGTAGTTATTTATTATTTTTAGATAATCGACGGTTGTGCCTTCCGAGTTTATGGCCATTGGGTGAAGAAAGGTGAAGGACAAAATCGGGCAGCGCTCTTTGAGAATACACCTAGAACTGAATTACCGGCCATTTATTTATCAAAATTGAATCGATAACAAAATGATAATGAGACTTAGTTTTAATTAGTTAAATTATTATTTTTTTTTATTTAATTGAAAACAGTTACGTTATCTTGAGTGTATATCGAAAGACTCTCTTTTAGTTATTTAGTTATGTATTGTTTTAAATTGTAAACAATTTCATTGTAAGAGCAAAACTGTTTAGGTATTTTAAACTATTTGACTGTTAAATGCAATTCTGGCGTTAAATGTGTCCCGTTTGCAGTTCCTAAGATTTTAATTAATTATTAATTTATAAGAATTATATTGAAAAAAATACAAGATATTGATAGAATGATAATAATTGCTGATGCAATATATTCATCATGGCATATACCGGGTATTGCGATACATATAGACAACAGTATCAAAATATTAAAATGAAATTTTATCAAAGATTTTTTTTTTTTTAATTTGTAATCTTAATATTTAAGTTGATAGTAAAGCATATTATATCTAATAATAATAATAATACATAATTTGACATTATTTTAATAAATTAGGAATAGAAACGAATTTATTTGAGTGCTATTTAACATATAATGATGATGAGTCACAATTTTTAATGAGCTCTAAATTAGGATTATTAAAGTGATATGTGCTTAAAATTAATTACACAGAGAGGCGATCAAATATTGATAATAAATCCTTAAATAATTTTTTCTTTGAGATAATTATTACTTATACTGTGAAATTGGTAAACAATTAATTTTTAAGCAAATTATAATTATTTGTCTATTATTTGGTTTAACTTTTTATTAAATGATAATTGTTCGAATCTTTATGTTCAAATTAAGTATAATATTGTGTTATTCAAAAATGAGAAAATTTAAATAAATCATAATCTAGCTGATTTAAATTTTATATCACTGATTTTAAATTGATGTAAGATGAAAGCCTGATTGATTACTGAACAAAACTTTACTAGCTGAACATGATTGCAATATCCAGATTCAGTTTTGCTGTTAGCTTCAATTCGTCGCTATATTTCTAATAAGGGCATATGTGCAAAATCGCATTTCGAAGTAATCGTGATTAGAGGTTTACTCTAATGCTACTAACTCAAATACTGCAACCAGTATCAAAATATTAGTTTTTAAAATTGAAATATTTCGGAGACGTTAGCTTAACGTTTAACGTTTCATCAATACAGAAAATAGAAGAAAACCATCTTTAATTTTACATTTTTGGGTTACATTTAAAGTAAAGATTTCTTTAAAGACCAACATATGAAATCATTTCTACTGTGTATATGATCAGAGATATACTGTAATTCTAATTAAAAGGCTGAACTTGTCTTGGAATATTAGCCATTTATTAAAATTGAATTTCTTTTAATTAATGGATTAAGCAATAATTTAAAATCAGTGGTTTCTTATTTCATTTGGTTTACTTACTGTACTACATTTTCTATGCATTGTCATTTAATGAATTATCAAAGTAATCAATGCATTATGAATCAAAACAATGATAGAATGATTTTTCAAAAAGTATATTCTTAATCATTAGGGGATTTTCTTTAATTGGTACATAGTATATAAAGTGAATCAAATAGTAATGGATGATGAATGTGCTGAAGAAAAACACATTGACTGGGACGAGGTAACTCGCAAGAGACATGAAATTGCAATGCAGAAAAGATTAGAATACATTAAAGAATCCACGTTCCCTTATCCAGACTCTCCTGTGGTAAAATTTAAAATAATTCCCAAATCCATTGGTTTTACATAAACTGTTTTCTATTTGAAGTACTTGAAAGACAAAAGTTTTAATCAATTTCAAGCAATGAGAGTTCTAGGTAATTATGAAGCTTTCAAGCCAACACCAAAATCAACTGCTAGTATTTTCGTTTTATTACCAATCTTCATATTTGCATACTTCGCAAACAAAGATAGGGAAAAGAAAGAACAACGATATAGATGTGGACGAGTGGCATACAAAGATCGTTCTTTTAAATTTATTTGAATAAAATGATATAACTATTTAATAAGATGCTCTTACTTAATAGTTTTTCAAATTAATATAGATTGAGTAAGATTACATAAAATTATTATTCAACAAATGTTTGATTATCACAGCCATTAGCAGTACTCTTTTCAATTTGTTTTATTGCAATAGAATTTGATTTATCAATTTGTCTATTGTGGAACTTTTTTGTGTTGTCGGAAAAATGATTTTCGATATCTTCTAGTGTGATCTTTTCAGTTTCCGGCATATAAAAATATATGAATACCAAACTAAAATCATATTTTAATTAAATTATTTTAAATTGATTGCAAAACAGGTATTTTAATTACCCTAAAACTCCCATTCCTGTGTAAAACCACATTGCACCTCCAAGTGATATACCAGTATCAAGATTATAAAACGTTTTTGAGACCACAAAACCAATTATGTAATTAATTCCAGCAGCCAGACCAGTACAAATTCCCCGTGATCTATAATTATAATCATATAATGTCATCATATGGTTCAGTCATTAATTGGAGACATAATTCAATAAAAATCTTACTTGAAAGGAAAAACTTCACTAAGTAGCATCCATGGGATTGTGGAAATGCCACAAGTGTAAGTGAATGCTAATATAAACATGATCCAAAGGGGAAATACACCGGAATTATTATTACTATTTATTTGATGCATGTAATTAAATGATGAATAATTCGGTGGATAATTTACGAATGCATATGCGCCTAAAACGTATAATTGTATTATTAAATTACACAGATTAATTGCAATCATAAGTGATAGAATCTTACCCAATGCGAGAGTACAGAGAAGTGTCGCCAACATTGATATGATAGATAATCGACGTTTTCCCAATGATTTTACAATGCACATACATAATATATTGGCCAATAAACCAAGAATACCAATTACAACAGTACCCCAATTAGGATTTATTGGCATTTCAAATGATTCAATTATTTGGACAAGATAAGGTCGCATAGCCGGTATACCACTGAATTGTGAGAAAAAAAAGTAACCAATAACGAGAAACATCGGTTTCAAAGTTCGCTTTCTATTCAACTCTTTCAATTTATGAACAAGTGTTGGCGCTGGATGAACACATACAATTCCCTTCTTTTGACACGGGGTACATTTATTTGAATTTTCACTATAACGAATCATATCTTGGAATTCCTTTTCCACATTTGCTGGTTGACACCATCCCCGTAACCAGCACAAAGACTTCATAGCATCAGTTTTACGATTCTTTGATAATAACCAAAGTGGTGTTTCTGGTACCTAAAATAAATAAAAAGCACAATCATTTTAATTAAAAATATTAGACGAATGATGAAGAATAAATCTTACAAAACAAATAGCAATCATGGTACTCAATGGTACAGCAAGGCATATAATTGCTGCTGAACGCCAATGAAATATAGTTCCCAGAAGAAACATCAACGACATTCCCATATTAACGGAAACTCCAGCACAAGATGTTATAATCCCCCGTATCGATGGTTCACTATGTGTTAAATGACGTCAATTTACTAACCAGTCCTTCATAAATCGAATATTAGCAATATTAAAAATTTTACTTACCAGATCTCGCCAACGTATGTTAAAACGGGTGCCTCCATTAGACCAATGCCAAGGCCAAGCAAACTAGCTGCTACAAATAATTCCACTGGTGTAGTTGCATTATAAATAAGAAACCATGCAATTATATGTGGTATATTAACTAATATCATCGATTTCTTTCTGCCTAATGGTTCAGTTAACCAACCAGATAGTACACTGCCAATCGGTTGCCATACAAATGCAATACTGCCTATAATTAAAAGTACAAAAATTTCAATAAAACATCGTTCAAATACAGACAATCTTTATCAATGCAAACCAGATAAAATATTAAAACAATTAAATAATTTACGATAAACATTTTGTGACCCTCACCTAACCAGGAGATACTCTCATCTGATAAATGTATTTCATTACTATTTGGTTTGATATCACCACCACCACGTAATGAAGGAATTATGACTGTTGGAAATACAACAGCTAATCCAAGCTCGAATAATAAAAAGTTCTTAGCTGTACTTGCTATAATCTAAACATATGAAATAATAATAAAAAATAAAATCATTATTGAATGTGTTGCTTATTGTTTAACTCATATAATTGATGTTATTAATTCGGCTAAAAAAAAGTGTGGAATTCTACTACAATAACATCATACCTGTGGTAAGTACCGTCGAAACTTAGTAATGGTTTCGACTCCATTATTATTATTATTTGAATGTAACTCTAAATTGTCCGTTAAGCTTGCACTGACTGTATTCACGTTGTACGTTTTCCTATACATTGGATTTAACAAAACATTATTTTTTTGTACATTACTATTAATGTATTATTAGAAAGATATTTGTTGAAGAGGAATTTTAGAAAGGATGGCATTGAAAGTTGAAAAATATTTATTGTATATCATGAATCACGTCCGAAGTAACTTTAAAACTGAAGTTAATTAGGAATTACACCATTATTGCATAAACATACTTAGGCTACTAATGCTGCTAGGTACATAAAAATTCATATATAATTTACTTTATAATCATTAATTTCACGTACGATAAGCGAACAGTATCTCCTTAACCCAAATTTTTGTTGAAAAAAAAAAATGAAAACTCATATCAATTCTAATTGATAATTTTTAAGGAAACAAGTCAACAGATTTATTATTTTCAATTTGACATTGGATTTGAACCGAAAAATTTTAAATGTTTACCTTATTAACCGTTATCCGTATTCCAAATATTAATTATCAATAAATCGATTTCTTAATATTCATAAATTTTTATTTTATAAAAACATTTTGTAAGAATACGGTTGAAAGATGAAACACAAAATTTAAAAGAAAAACAATGATTATCTCAACGAATTGGCAATTTAAAAAGAAACGTATGTTATTTATATAAATTATTATAATTTTTTTTTTTCAAATTGTAAAAAACAATGGATAAACACGAGTGTACAATAAAATGACGAGAATTTTTTATGAAACAAACAGAAGTCCAAATATTGAAATTTTTAACACTTGAAGCATTTCAAACAAATAACAAAATTATTGCTTACAATTTCCTACAATTGATTTAAAATACTTAGTAAACGTAAGTTTTGAATTATAGTTAACATATCAATTGCTCATAGAATATTATGAAATGCAATTATGACTCGTGAATTAAATTGTTATAATATACTTGCCAATAAATTATAATCGTGGAAGTAATATGTACATTATGTTGCAATTCAATAACTAACTCGTAAGCAATACTTTCAAATTATCTTTCGTAATTTCAAGTGTAATTAAAATAACCGGTTTTATTTTATATTTATTATTGAAAAATTTTAAGAAAAGTTCAGTATGTAAAAAATCGTCATTGATTTGTTTTTGTTTGAACCATGAACGAATATTGCTAAAAATTCCTGATCACAGATCATTCACTCTTAATTATCTAATTCATGAACAAAACATAATATTAATGTTTAATTAGCATAATGCTCCAAAATTATACTAACATTTTACCATACGAATTTTAATCAGTAATGCCATACGATTTTTTTTTTTATTTTGACAATACTAAAAAGTCTGTTATTTAGTTATTTTAACAAAAAAAAAAAACAAGCGAAACAAACAATTTATATTTTACTGTATTTATAACACCATGGCGTAAAAAAATAGACTATTATTTTTAAGTGTATAAAAGCTAAAAACTTCGAAGTAATTTCACTATGTAGCGACTCCCAACTATTTAAAATTTACACAAAAACTGTCACGGACGAATATTATTACAAAAACAGATAAATTTAATTAAAATATGTAAAAGAAATGTAATGAAATCACAAGTTCAGTTGTTCACAGTCGGTTTTATAATTTTGATTACTGATCTCTACCACAGACAATTAATAACTGATTGTTCTGAGAGCTGAAACGGTTATTATTATAATGGATTAATCTTTATTTCATTCTAGTATTGTGGCTCGAAAATATTCACACTACCTGTTGAATGAATTCGACGATTTTATTATCGAGTTATGCGTCCATACGCAAAACAAAAAAATATTTAGTGGTATTTCGTGCTATTTTGTTCATGTAATCCATAGAAATATTTGAAAATAATGTATTTATGATTGTGATTTTTTAAATACCTTTGAAAACCCTACTTGCCACTAATATAGCGAATCAAATTTGCAATTAGACGTATATGGATACATGCAATTTTATAAATCCGATGATTTCTCTATTTATCATTTAAATTAATCTATTCTGAATAATTATATTCCTGAATTACCATCATCCGTTACACTGTAATAGTATTAATAATACTATTATTAGGGGACTGTAGAAAAATAATGATGTTCTTCAATAGGAATTCCAATCATTTAAATAATTTATTGTTAAATTACATCGTTTGGAATTAAAATAAAGAAGTTCTGAAGAGTAATAAATTTATCTGGTACATTCTAATCTAAAAATTGGCAGATTATCCATTGACCTGATTTCATAAATTTATGAAGATACCTAAGGTTGAAAATTCCGATCAAGAAAAAGTTGGTAAAATATCTTAGTTGGACGACTTAAAAGATTGCGCATAATATTTGAAAATAAACTAATAAGAGTTTGTAAATAATTAAATGTTACCTCGTTGCTTATCTCTTCTGGATGGTTAAAATAAGTTGTGATAATCGCATTTAATTAGTGATATACTATATTTGTTGAATGATGTTCTAATTGAAGTATTAACTTTAATTGCACTAATTTCTAGCGTCCCAGAGGCATCTCAATGAGAATAAAATCGGAAATTGAATAATTATAAATTGAACTAGCAGTAGGTTTGTAGAAAAATGTCTCCATCATGTGATTATTCTACACACATTCAATGTGTCTCGGCTAACAAAGAAACAGCTGATTTTTGAAAACAAATCGCCATCAAATTAAAATTTGTTTAACATTTTGTTTTTAAATTAATGCTATTGTGAAGTTTCTGAAACTAGCATATTGAGAACAAATGAGAAGTAAAGGCATATAGCAACTCGAATTAATATATTGCTTTTTTCTATCAATGTGAATCAGAAATTAGTCAGAAAGAGACTGCTTCTTAAAACCACGAGTTGAAATTCTTTCTTTAATTGCAATTCTACAAGTCCACAAGTAATTACTGCTTGTGAAAAATAATTAGCGCGGCAATTGGTGTAACAATATAAGAAATTAAACGAAAAATTAAATTCATTATTGGTTTTATTTATAAATAAAAAAAGTGATATCGAATCGATGTGTTTTTGGCCTTTAATATAATTGTTTTTTACTCTTTTGTTCTCCTTAGTTTGTTTTCAATTATCGGTTCATTTCTTAATTGAGAGCTTCTGAAGTAGAATTTCGGGAGTTTTAAAGTGAAAATCTTAAGGACAAAAGATTTAACGTGTATGTGTATCATTAGGAAGTGGCTGCCATTTCATAAGTTTTAAATTGCAAGTGTTTTTAAGTGAGATTCTTCTCCGGGAAGAAGATCTTTGTCACAAGTGGGCTTAATATTCTTACAATAGAAATCATACTTTTTTTTTGTCATACCAAAGGGATTAATAACACACTCGTTTTAACATAAAAACCAAAAAATCATGGCTATTTATTTTATGTCTAAGAATAAACTGTAAGTAACAAAACTTTATGTAGAGCACTTGTTTCATCTGTTCATTTGCAATTATAGCAAATTAAAAAATTATTTGAAACAATTATAGATTGAATTTAGTTGTTATGCTAAATATTTGATAAAACAAATGATTCATTCTTAGTAAGATGGAGACTATACTTATAAATTAATTTCCGTAGTCGAGTAGTCTCGAACGCCGCAATAAATTTTGTAATGCATAATCTGTAAGTTACATATTATTGTTATTGCACACCATAATCATTTGGAGTACAATCTTAAATTAAGAGGAATAACATCATTTGCTATTGGTTTTTCAAAAGTCTTATAATAATAAATTTATTATAAAGTTTAATTTGGTATTGTCAATAAGTTGTACATATAAATTATATATGAATGTATTTACATACAATGTTAAATACATTTAATAATCACAAATGCAGGAAGATAATCATGTTTAAATGCAGCAATGAAAATTTTAATTTGCGAAGTTCACCGTACACAAACTAATTAATTAAATTTACTATCACAGATGTTCATAAAATGAAAATTAAAAAAAAAAATGTAATACTACCTTACTAGCAACCGATTTAGCTATATAAATTGCACTGTAATGCGGTTAAATAATGATTCGCTTAAGCAAAAAAAATCGAATCAAATTAGTGAATAAGTAATTAGTTTTATCCAATGCTCGACTCAATGTGGATGTGTTCCATATCCCATCCTATTAGTTCAAATCAAAACTATTTATTTAAATTCAGAATTTCTTCTAGTATCTCGAGAAACTTAAATTTCCGAATGATTTCAAATAAATGGTCTAACGGATGGGTGACGGTACGGAAGACATCCATGAAGACTCCATCAACAGAGAATGGACCATCGACACTCAGTAATTTTAATAAGAAGGTACATCAGCAGAACAACGAACAGAATGACGGTGGTGATTATAATAAACGGTCAACAAAAAAAGGTAAATTTAATAAAATTCGTAACTACTGGAGCTGGAAAGCTGGCGCTAGTTGGACAATTTTATCTGTATTGGATTGGTGGTTATTGGCTGCAGGAGGATGGTTAACATGGGAAGGTGTACTGCTTCGATGGACTCCAATTGGCATATGTTTAGTGGCAGCGATACAATGGCATTTACATAATCGTAAATTAGATAGACAAGGGCTACCAAGAACAGCACACAAATGGCATGTAGGTCTCACCAACTAATTGATAAATTGATATTACAAATTCAACGGAATAATACATAAAAATACCAATATTAAAATTCTTCATAAAAAATGCATTTAAATAAAATTGTAAAGGAAATTATGGACAATACATTTAACGAAATGTGGTTGATAATTACAGATTGATGTCTATTGTTCGCTGCCATTAAGACTCGTTAGCAGATGTTGGGGCTGGTTAGCACACCGAGAAATTCCAATACCACTACGTCCAATGGTTTACGGACTATACTCATCCACATTTGGAGTCAATATAGATGAAGCAGAAATTAGTGATTTAAAGTGAGTTGGATTCAAATTAATTATATTATTATGTTCATTATTCTATTTTACCACGATAAAATATGATGAAAATGGTGATACTCTTTATGAACTTTTTGAAAAAAAAGTTCATGATTTGTGCACATGTTACGTGTTTTACACAATTTTTAACTTACATAAGGGATAGTTGTTAACTTTATACAAATATTCCAATGTATTAATATTTGTAGCGGCAATCGTTTACAGAAACAAATGATTGTATTGTTATTATAATTGGAATATCAAAATTCCAATATATTTAGTGTATAACATGGAAACAATATTTATTAAATACCTTTTACAGAGTTAAAAAAATAAGAAAATTGTCTAAGTATAATTTATTTTTTACATTAATTAATTTTTAAAGTGATATGAAAGGTAACCAAAGACATGTTTATGTTTCATCTGTTTATTATTTGTGTTAATATTCTATAACGTTATTGATATTAATTTTTATGCAAGAAAACAAAAAATTTAGTAATGGTGTTGGTACATTGAACAAAAAAAAATAATTGAATCTAATTGCAATTTATTCAAAACACTGTGCTTTATGTTTATTTTGATTTCTATAAGATAAATTTGTTTTCTTTTATTGTTTTTCTTCATTTAAATTGAAATTTAATTTGGTGAATTTTTGTTAATTCTTTTAAATTGACTTCTTTTTTTATATATCCACTTCGGTACGATTTAGATATTACCGTAGTTTGGGTGAATTCTTTACGAGATCATTAAAAACGGAAGCTCGTATAATTGATACGGAATCGTGTATAGTATCACCCGCAGATGGTAAAGTATTACATTTTGGGTTAGCATCAAATGCACAAATTGAACAGGTAATTAAACAATATTATTTTGTTATTTAAAACATTCTATTCGCATTAATATTTAACTGTTTTGGTAATTGTGTATCTTTTAGGTAAAAGGTGTTACCTATAGTTTAAATTCATTCTTGGGACCAGCCGATTGGGTACCACAGCGTAAAAGTGGATTAGGTTGTTATGAGCAAACTATCAAACATAATCCAAGTGAAGTAAGTAGCTCTATTAAATACTTATTTGAAATAATAATAAATTTATTTAAATATATTAGATGAGCATATTACTTAATTTATTATTTATAATTAACAGGATACAGCGTTGTATCAATGTGTCATTTATCTGGCACCTGGTGATTATCATCGTTTTCACTCACCAGCTGAATGGATACCAAAGATACGTCGACATTTTGCTGGTGAATTATTATCGGTTAGTCCTAAAATAGCTAAATGGTTACCAGGATTATTTTGTATAAATGAAAGAGCTCTCTATATTGGTGAATGGAAGCATGGTTTCTTCAGTTTCACAGCTGTTGGTACGTTTTATAACAAAAAATTACTGAAAATAAGCATTTTATTAATAAATAATTGATTTTTATTGAATGAATTTTCAAAAATTTATATTTAATATAATCATCACGTATTATTTATAAGTAATTAATGAACAGACAACATACGATTTAATATTTATAATTTATAAAATCGATAACGGTTTTTGGTTATTCTACAAGTAACAATTCAGTGATGTTAAATTGTTCATATTCGTTATGAGAGAACATCCGATACGATGCTTTTAATTTCACTTAATTGAAATGTATTTCTTATTTATTCAAAAAATCTATATTGTCAAGACACACTCTTATATTTAATATTTATGGGAATTGATAGAGTTAGATGAAATTTTTGTAGTAATAGCAATTCGTATGTTTCAAATATGTGTACATCGCATATCAAAAAATATGTTCAACGAGTTTAATAACAACAAACAATGTCAAATCCGGGTTTGAATTCTCATGCGATGCGATACTTGATTCAACATAAAATATAAAATAATTGAAACAATAAGGTTGGAGGTTAATTGTTCCAATAAGAATTAGTGAAATGTCTGATATGAGTACCGATTTAACACATAAAATTCATATAGACAATAATCACGCCATAAAACAGTAATTGATTGTATAATGTCTCATTGCTGTTTTTTTTTTATTATTTTCTTTCTTTTTTTTATCAAGGAGCTACAAACGTTGGTTCTGTGAAAATTTACATTGACGATGAGCTGAAAACAAACCGTTGGATTGGTTATAAATTAAGAGCCCACAAACCAAACGAATATGCTGAAGCTAAATTACCGAAGGGTATTTGTTTGCATAAAGGTGATTTATTGGGACAATTCAATATGGGAAGTACGGTGGTGATTGTTTTCGAAGCTCCTAAAAATTTCCAGTAATTGATTGAGTTTTTATCAAATGGAATCAATGAAATGATTTGTAATTGATTTTTTTTTGTTTATTGAAGATTCGATTTACGACCAGGCCAAACAATACGAGTTGGTGAGAAATTAGGGTGTTTGAATTTGATACAATCGCTGTGAGAATGGCCACACTAATAGAAGACAGCCATACTATTATTAGTAATTTGTAATTGTACTAACTTTAGTTTGAGACATTGTTCTGCACGATAATAAGGATTATGATGCTACAAATATATCCTATTAAAATATTCCTATAGATCATACTGATTACAGTTGTGATATTACAGTTGTGTATTAATAATTTAACACGAAATTAAAAATAATAAAAAAATGCTGTAATTTTTATGTAAACTGTTTGATTATTATGTACAAAATATGTTTAGTGTATTTTTATAAATGAGATATTACCAAATTTCATACGACTTTTTAAATAAAATACATAAAAACAATTAATCAATTCATGTTACATTATTTGTTACCCATAAATTTACTTGTATCTGGTTTCCACTTTGTAGTATTCTAAAAAAAAGGCAATAAAGGTATGTATGAGTAATTATATTAAGATATGTATTCGTCATATTGAATAAAACTAATTGTACCAATGTCTTAATTGCGTTTTCCGCATAGTAATACTCTTCACTCCCATTCGATAATGTCATTTTGAATCTCTCTAATTCATCTTTATTCTTGAGACCTTGTAATGAATCGATTATGCTTTTATGAACTTTTGTTTTTCTAGCGATCGCAAGCCGACGATTAAAATCGTCAATTTTAGTTAAGTAGAAGTGCATTACAGCGTTTGGAGCATTTAATGAATATAATTGGAATATTATTCTATCAATCGGAATGTGCACTACGAATGCTTTTGTGTTCAGCTGATGCCAACTCTGTAAATAATTCATCAATGATAATTAAAATACAGTAATATTATAATTAATTTTTGTTGTCTGGCTCGCCTTTTTCTCAAATAGCTTTTGTAAATCGGGCCACATTTGATTTGATGCACGCTCCGTAATTATCAGCCAGTCAAATTGCATATCAGAAACACCATAAATTTCTGCAAATGTATATGGCGTCTCAATTCCATCGGCTGTCTTAGTATTCCACTTATGTATACTGGACACATAATACAAACATTGAAGAACAGTACTATCACCAATCCATTTAGCAACTAGTTTATCTTTCGTTCTCTGAGCAAGCTGCCATTCTATTGTAAGAAAATAGACTATAATAGTTATTTTAATTTCAGCTAATCGTCTTTCAAACATACGCAAGAGATTTATATATTTCTCCATCAATAATTTATGAAAATGTCCCACAAGTGATTGAGAAAAGTATTCAACATAAATACTTTTCAATTTCTGTGATCGTTCATCTAACATTAATGATTGGTTACTTATTACATCTAATTTGAATAGCTAAAAAGAAAAATAAAAC
Organism: Coboldia fuscipes; assembly: GCA_001014335.1. NCBI lineage: Eukaryota > Metazoa > Arthropoda > Insecta > Diptera > Scatopsidae > Coboldia > Coboldia fuscipes. The sequence continues at coordinate 42,036 of JXOR01000759.1, read as the reverse complement.
TTAATTTTTTAAGAGATTCCAATTGCTTAATTGCAGATTGAGAGAATATTTACAGCTGCCTCATGATGTTTACCCATTGTTCTGCAAATATAATAATTATTGAATTGCTTTAAACTGGAATGTTAGTTTGTGATGCTATTATTAAATATTTACGTCTGAAAATTGGTACATTCCATTGGCTGGTGTGTCATTTCAAGATAATTTATGTACTGACCGAGTGCTTTTCTTCTAGTTTGTAGTAATCGACAGAATAGTTGAAAAGTTAATGTCATCTTTATGAACAATACTACCTTAAAATTAAAATGATAGATGTAAAGATCAATAATGCTTGAATGTAGGAAGGGATTGATTACCATTAAAATAGCATTACCGCATCCACTGTTAATTGCTTCATCTAGCAACTTTTCTTTATCTTCGAATGACTTGTAAACACCTAAGGCCAGCATGTTTGACTTCCCCAATAAAATTTTATTTACTGTTGTGTCGACAGGCGGTGGATGAATACGTTCTTGTATTTTTCGTCGAAGTAGTCGCAGTTCCTCATCAGGATTTATATGTTTTGGTGTAGGGTTTTCAATCATACTCTGTTCATCCAGTACTATTAAAAGTGAATTACACATTAAGAATCATTAATCGCCAGTAATGATATGTAGAATTCTTACTCTTTTGCAGTTCCCAATCAGAAATTAATAGACTCAACGGTAAATCATTTGAGCCAACATCTAAACTAATCTCTGAAGTATTATCATCAAATAGTTTATATTCCTTTGTGAATGCGCCAACAGTTTCCTATAGATGGAACACCCACAAATATTGATTAATTATAATACCTGAGATTTATAATTTAATTTAAGGTACCTCTGCATCATCATAATCAAAATTAAAAGCGCTCGTTTTAGATGAATTCCAATAGTCCTCATCATCCAACTTCTCAGTTAAGTCCATGTTAACATTTGTTGTTAATTCGGTTTACCAATTACAGTTTAAGGCACTATTATTTTGTCACACATTTAATAATTGTCACGATATATGTGATTTAACAGCAATTATTTAAATTATATAAAACAACTATTGTTATATGTACGAGAGGCGTTCTAATATGAACAGCTGATTGATGACGACAGTAAAGGGTAATTTCATTTTATATTGCAATTCAAAATTTTTGATTCAAAACATTTGAAGTTCAAGCTCGATACAATCATTAATTTATTGAAAGTAGAAAACATCTTTGAAATATAAATTAGTTGTTTTATTCTTGTTGCTATTATCTTAGTTTAAGCAGCATTTCTTACCATCAATTTGTCGCATTAAACAATGGAGCTGCCCAGAATTACAAGACTTCTCCGTTCAACCACCGACTTGGATCTGCCTAGGAGACAGAAACTTTATGCTGGCAATAAAGATATATCAGAAAGGTACAGAATAAGTCGATTTAATAGAATCGTGACGATTAAATATCTATTCTTCCAGGACACACCAGTGGAAACAATTTAAGTCCTTTGCAAAAGTGAAACTTTCATTGGCCGACTATAAGGAGGCAGACCGTTGTTTTATTGAACTATATACTCTTTCTAAAGAGCTAATTGGTATAATCAAACAGCATCTTTTTACTGGTAATGAGAAATTAATTAGAAATCTTTTAGGCACCGAAGAGGGTAGTGATGTTATTGAAGATGCTTGTATTTTCTTATTGAAATTATTTATTACTGAGCAACAAGTGTTAAATGTGCATAGATCACAAATGCGTATTATGTTTGGTGAATTTCCATTAAATGTATGCAACAAAATATTTACAGTAATTAGTGAGATGCAATCTATACTTGATGACGATTGCAAGAATTTCATCATAAATGGAAATCAAGTGAACAAGAATCGGAAACGATGGGGAGACCATATCAAAGTGAAACTGCCTATAGTTGAAAATTCTAAAAATTTAGAAAAACTAGAAGACTTGGCCAAAGATCTTCGCATCGACAATGAAAATGAGTATGAATTTACTATGGATTATGCAGCCTTCGAACCAATGCCGGGAGGTTCAAAAGATGAGTTCTTTACGGTTGATAAATACTCTAGAGCATGGCTGACAGAACAATTTACAGAAGATCTTGGAGTTTATATACTAGAATTAATTAGGGGTAATAAAACTAACGAGGAGCTTCAAAATGAATTATTTGATCTCTTGGGATTCGATAAATTTGAGCAAATTCAATCAATCCTAGAAAACCGTCAGCAAATTTTAAAAACAATAGACTTTAACGACAAAAAGGAATTTTTAATTAAAACGAAGCCTAGCACTTCCAACTTACCAAAAGAGCTACGGCCCACGATTCAAAGTCAAGTAATTGTTCAATCACTTCAAGAAAAACAATTGTTGAAGCAAGTGCGAAGAGATGAGAAGAAATTGAGGTCAATTCGTAATGCTATCGGTAATGAATCCGATGAAGAAGATGAATTATCTATGGCGCAAGTAAAAATGATGGAGCAGCAGACTTTATTAAATTTAGTCCAAAGGAAACCGATATTTAAAGAACCTCAACTTCGGAGAGTGCAGCAGTCAGCCCCAAAATATCCATTTGTGTTTGATTCCCAAAATCTTGCAAAATCGCATGTGGGCTTTATATCGGGTGCCAAATTATTGCTACCAGAATCTGCCGATCGTCAGGATAATAAAATGTATGAAGAAATTACAATTCCAGCTGTGCCATTTAGCTCATTAGAAGTTGGAAACGAACGAATTAAAATTTCATCACTAGATGACATTGGTCAATTAGCATTCCAACACACTAAAGAATTGAATCGTATTCAATCAGTGGTTTTTCAAACGGCATATTACACGAACCACAACTTATTGGTATGTGCTCCAACTGGTGCTGGAAAAACTAATGTCGCAATGTTGACTATTGTAAACATAATTAGAGCACATACTGATCAAGGAGTGATACATCGAGATCAGTTTAAAATTGTTTATGTTGCACCAATGAAAGCATTAGCCGCTGAAATGGTCCAGAATTTTACAAAACGATTGCAACCTTTAGGAATTACTATTAGAGAGCTTACTGGTGATATGCAATTAACAAAATCAGAAATGCAACAAACACAAATCCTGGTTACTACCCCAGAGAAATGGGATGTAGTTACAAGAAAGGGAGCTGGTGATATTGCTTTGATAAGCTTAGTGAAATTATTAATTATTGATGAAGTACATCTCTTACATGGTGAGAGGGGGCCAGTTGTAGAAGCATTAGTAGCTCGAACTCTGCGGTTAGTAGAATCGTCACAGAGTTTAATTCGTATAGTAGGATTATCAGCTACCCTACCGAATTATATAGATGTGGCTACATTTCTTAGAGTGAATCCAATGATTGGCTTGTTCTACTTTGATTCACGATTTCGTCCAGTTCCATTATGTCAAAAGTTTATTGGTGTAAAAGCTTTGAAAACTTTACAACAATTATCAGATATGGACACGGTTTGTTATGAAAAGTGCTTGGAATTGGTAAAAGATGGGCATCAGGTGATGATATTTGTGCATGCTCGAAATGCTACAGTAAGAACAGCAACAATATTAAAAGAATTAGCTGGTCAGAAAGGACAATTAAGTATGTTCAAGCCGGAAGATAACACTGGGTACGGGCTAGCACAGAAAGCAATATCCAAGAGCAGAAACAAACAGTTGGTAGATCTATTTCAATCTGGTTTCGCAATGCATCATGCTGGCATGTTAAGAACAGATCGTTCTCTAGTGGAAAAATATTTTACAGAAGGACACATTAAAGTCCTTGTTTGTACTGCTACCTTGGCTTGGGGCGTTAATTTACCAGCTCATGGTGTAATAATCAAAGGTACCGAAATATATGATTCAAAACAAGGTACATTTGTTGATCTCGGCATTCTGGATGTACTACAGATATTTGGACGTGCAGGTAGACCACAGTTCGATACTAGTGGAATTGGAACTATTATTACAACGCATGATAAGTTAAATCATTATTTATCGTTATTAACAAATCAATTTCCAATAGAATCTAACTTTATTGAATGTCTTGCTGATAATTTAAATGCGGAAATTGCTTTGGGAACTATTAGTAATGTGGACGATGGAATAGAATGGCTCAGCTATACTTATCTATTCTGTAGAATGAAAAAGAATCCATTAGTTTATGGTCTTACTTATGGTGATATTGAAGAAGACCGTACACTGGAAATACGGCGGCGTGATTTGATTATGACCTCGGCTATGAAATTAGATAAGGCACAAATGATACGGTTTAATGAACGAACACTAGATCTTAATATTACTGATCTTGGTCGGACTGCTTCTCATTTCTACATTAAATATGACACAGTTGAAATATTTAATGAAATGCTTCGACCAATGATGACTGAAGCTGAGATTTTAGCCATGATGTCTAATGCCCAAGAGTTCCATCAATTAAAAGTACGTGATGAAGAAATGGATGAATTAGATCAACTATTGCACAATTATTGTAACGTGGTTGTACGCGGTGGTACAGAAAATGTCCATGGAAAAGTGAATACACTTATGCAAACATATTTATCACGGGGATTTGTAAATTCATTCTCTCTAGTATCAGATTTATCGTATATTACACAAAATGCTGCTAGAATTGCTAGAGCACTTTTTACTATAGAATTGAGAAGAAATAATGCTATTTTAGCTTCGAGGTTGCTTATGGTGAGCAAAATGTTTGAGCGCCAAATGTGGGATTTTGAATCGCCTTTGCGCCAGTTTCATATTCTACCGTTAAATATTATTGAAAAGATCGAAAATCGAGGATTTAGTATTTATGCCTTACGTGAAATGGATAGTAAAGAAATTGGACAAATTTTACATAATCAAAAACTAGCAAGTACGGTGTCCAGGTGTGCTGAAGAATTTCCTATGTTAGACATCGATGCATCATTACAACCGATAACTCGTTTAGTGCTTCGCATTCGTGTTAATTTAAAAGCATCATTCCGTTGGAACGATAAAGTACATGGAAAACATTCAGAAGCTTTCTGGGTTTGGATTGAAGATCCAGAAAGTAATTATATTTATCATTCTGAACATGTTCAAATTACCAAACGTCAGGTGATTCGAGATGAGCCTGTAGAACTAGTAATGACAATTCCCCTTCGTGAGCCATTACCTACGCAATATTATGTAAAAGCAGTTAGTGATGCTTGGTTGGGAAGTCATTTTACTTGTCCGTTAAGTTTCAAACATTTAATTTTACCAGAATTACATCCGCCACATACTGAATTATTACCGTGCCAACCGCTTCCATTATCAGTTCTAGAGGACAACAGTTTTCAGTCTTTGTATAATTTTACTCACTTCAATCCAATTCAAACACAAATTTTCCATTGTCTGTACCATTCAGATAACAATGTATTATTGGGTGCTCCAACTGGTTCCGGTAAAACTATTGCTGCAGAAATAGCTATTTTCCGTGTATTCAAGAAGTATCCTGAAGGCAAAGTTGTTTATATAGCACCATTAAAAGCCTTAGTACGAGAACGTATAGAGGATTGGAAGGTACGTTTTGAGCAAAAACTAAATAAGAAAGTGGTAGAATTAACTGGTGATGTGTCTCCGGATATTCAATCAATTCGAAAAAGTCAAGTTATTGTAACGACACCAGAAAAGTGGGACGGTATTAGTCGATCATGGCAAACGAGAGATTATGTACGAGATGTGGTTCTTCTCATCATAGATGAAATTCATTTATTGGGTGAAGATCGTGGTCCAGTTTTAGAAGTAATTGTTTCACGCACAAATTTCATAGCATCACATACGGAAAGAACGCTCCGTATCATTGGATTAAGTACAGCTTTAGCTAATGCAAAAGATTTGGCAAATTGGTTAGGTATTGGTCAAATGGGACTTTACAATTTCAAGCCTTCAGTCCGTCCTGTTCCGCTATCTGTACACATTAGTGGATTCCCTGGCAAACATTATTGTCCTCGAATGGCGACAATGAATAAAACAGTGTTTCAATCAATCCGTCAACATTCTCCTGCTACACCAGCATTAATATTTGTTTCATCTCGTCGACAGACCCGATTAACTGCTCTCGATTTAATTACATTCTTAGCAACAACAAATAATCCTAAACAGTTTCTGCATATGCCAGAAGACCAACTTGATCAGTTATTAGCGAATGTGAAGGATAATAATTTGAAATTAACATTAGCCTTTGGAATTGGATTACATCATGCCGGTTTACAAGAACAAGATCGTAAAATGTGTGAAGAATTGTTCTTGAATAGAAAAATTCAAATACTAATTGCCACAGCGACTTTAGCATGGGGTGTTAATTTACCCGCACATTTAGTCATTGTTAAAGGTACAGAGTATTATGATGGTAAATTGAAACGATATGTTGACATGCCCATTACGGATGTTCTTCAAATGATGGGTCGAGCTGGACGTCCACAGTTTGGCAATGAGGGTGTTGCAGTTGTTTTAGTACACGATGTGAAAAAGAATTTTTATAAGCAATTCCTTTATTCACCATTTCCAGTTGAGTCTAGTCTATTGCCGGTTTTACCAGATCATATAAATGCTGAAGTCGTAGCTGGAACAGTGCATTCAAAACAGTCATGTCTAGATTACTTAACATGGACATATTTTTTCCGTCGTTTACTTCAAAATCCATCATATTATGAGTTGAGCAGTATCGAACCAGAAGATGTTAACCAATATTTATCACTACTGGTAGATAGAGTCATGCAAACATTGGACCAAGCCGGATGTATTTACTTTGACAACGACAATCGTTCGATATATCCAACATCGATGGGACGAATTTCATCATTTTATTACCTCTCGCATCAGAGTATGAGACATTTTGCTGATAATCTTAGGCCAGATATGAAGTGGGAAGAAATCCTAAGATGCATGTGCGATGCATATGAGTTCTATCAACAGCCTGTTCGTCACAATGAAGATAAATATAATGAGTGAGTAAACAGCCTGGTCATCAAAAATTGTCTCTATTTCATCTGAATTTATAATTTTAGGGAACTCGGAAAACTTTGTCGTATATCTGTCCCACCATTGACTTATGATTCACCGCATGTGAAGACATTCCTTTTGATGCAGGCACATTTTTCACATCTACCACTACCGAATTCCGATTATTTGACTGACACTAAATCAGTGTTGGATCAAGCAATTCGTGTATTACAAGCTATAATTGACATTGTAGCTGAACGTGGGTGGTTAGCAACAACATTACGGACACAACAAATTATGCAATCCATTATACAAGCTAGATGGGCTGACGATTCTCCACTTATGACGTTGCCATTAATTGAGGAAGCTCATTTGCCTTTATTTGCAAGAATTAAGACTAGGTAGTAGAAATAGCTTCGTCTATCAATTAGGGATAATAAAAAGACTCATTATATGTTTATTTTTAGTTATCCGTTCGTGACTTTACCGGGATTAATTGAAGCATGTAATAAGAAGTATGAAGTATTAGCTTCTCCCTTACGTGAAGATTTCAGCGATTCTGAAATCGAGCATATTTATAAAGTGTTGATGGATATGCCAATAATAAACTTAAATATCAGAATTAGAGGACCTCTTCATATGGGAGAAGATGTTGATCGACAAATTGAACAATCAACTAATTATAATAATTTTATTCAAGTTCATGCGCTACAAGTGAGTCGTAGTCAATGAATATTTCAAAGTAAAGAATAAACCTATTTATCATTTGGTTACAGGAATACACATTGATCGTAAATTTAAATCGCAGAGGAACTAGAGCGTCATTACATATCCACTGTTCAAAATTCCCAAAAGGTAAAGATGAAGGCTGGTTTTTAACTTTAGGCTGTCCTGAAACCGGAGAATTAATCGCCCTGAAACGTATTGGATATAAGACAAACCGAAGTACACATCAGATATGTTTCACTGCACCAAATAAAACAGGTTAGTTAAAATCTAATGATTCGCAATATATTAATATTAATCAAATTATTTTTTATTTCTAGGGAAAATTATTTATACATTATTCTTAATGTCAGACGGTTATCTCGGTTTCGATCAACAATTCGATATTCAATTAGAAGTGATTGAAGATTTGTCTAAAAATGCTTCGTATTCATCTGAATATTATGAATACAATGAGAAATAATTAATTTAGTTGTTAAATAAATGAATTACTTGAATTAATCAAATTTTCTAAATCCACCGTTAACAATTAACTGATGAACTATGTTTTCTAATTTATCGCCAAATGCTTCAAATGAGAATTGTTGTTGGACCCTCTTCTTTCCCATTTCTCCCATTCGTTCTGCTAAACTTCGATCTTTAGCTAATTTTGCCATAGCCGATGCAAAACCTTCTGGTGTTATTTCACATAAAAAGCCAGTAGATTCATGAATTACAGTCTCTGTGGGGCCACCGCTATTAGCTGCTATTACTGGTTTGCCCATGAACATTGCTTCAACTGGTACTATTCCAAAATGTTCATTCTCCGGCGTATAAATAACGACTTGACTCTTATGTAAAAGCATTATTTTCTCTTTGTCAGGTGGTGATTGAATAAAATTTACTTTGCTATTTATTCCTAAATTTTCAGCCAGTGTTTCCAACTCATCAAAATATTCTAAATTCTCTAGCACTAATTCATCATAACCGCCAGCAATTACTAACTCACACTTATCCCATTCACTCTTCGATAACATCTTTTCGAGCAATCGAAAAGCACGAATTGCTAAACCAACGTTCTTCTTTCTTTCGAACCGATTAATTGATATAAATATAAATTGATTTTCATTCAATTCTCCGGTATTTAGAGATTCCATATGCTTTTCAAAAAACTTAATATTCAACGATGGATAAACCACATCCGGCATAATCGATATATTCCTAAATGTTTCCTTAAACACACGCCGTGTAAATTTACTGTTGACTAAAATACTATCAGCCATACCGGTAGTCTTTTCCTCCAAATAATTTATCGGCATGCGATACAGTCTTTTCAGTGATCCACCTGGTTGCGTCAACAACTGATCGGGAAAATGGCAATAAAATATGATTTTAGGATTTGATTTGGCTAATCGGAATATGGGGATGCCAAGTGATACCACGTCACAAAATATAATATCAATCTGTTCATTCTTTGATAGAATTAGTGTGGTGTAAAGTGCCGCATATACCATACGAATGTATGCACATAGGGCATAAAATTTGCCAAATATGTTTCTGGGCAACCAATCGCCAACAGTACGTACGGAGAGTGTTCCGTTTCTGGTCTCCTCGAAGCAATGTGTCAAGTCGTGATGGTTTGTTAGAAAGCTAACTGTGTGGCCTTTATTTTGTAATGCAATTGCCGCATCGACCACCAAGCGTTCTGCTCCGCCGATACCCAAATCGGGATGTACAAATAATATGCGAACCATTTCTACAAAATTCGTAATAATAAATTTTATTGATTAGTTCGTGTCTTAATTACCTAATACAACGAATATATTACACCTACTTTTAAAGAACTACCAGGACAACATACAAAAACCACCGTTTCACCTGGAAGAAGTGAAAGCGGATCAAATTGAATTCAACTGGAAGAAAATATTTATGCCAGCTGCACAAAGTTTGTTACTACACCGTTGAATAGTTGCCAACACTTTAAGTAGGTACAATTAATCACTATATTTAGTTTATTTACTTCGATTGGTTTTCTGTAAACATGAATGAGATCTGCCGCTACGTGATAAACGTAAAGATTCAAAAGTGCCTGCATACAATATACGTGTTTTCTTTAATATGCTATGCGAAATATTCAAAATTATTTATAATTTTTATGACAATTTAAAAAGTTCGACAGCGTTGGATGCACAAGATCTCACAATAGTAAACAAACCAACCAAATGTTGCATCGAAATATCTGCCCAAACTACATAATATTTTTTTTGTATGCGTTTTGACAGAATCGCAACGCATATGCGAGAATGTAGTTTGGGCAGTTAATGCTATAGAAAAAAATTATTTTAAAATCTAGTATAACAAGTACAGTCTAAACACTCATAGCAGGACTCTCTCATAACTGGAATCCTCGCTTAGTTGAACGACTTCTGAGGTCCCTTCAACAAGTTTTATATGCAATTGACAGCCTCTTAGTCAGAAACCTTGCGAACCCACACGTTTTTATAGTACCCATTGGAGTACCGCTATGAGAGTTTTCACTGTATCAGGATTTTGGTAAACGTGACGATAATTAAAAATATCCATCTGAATTTAGAATTGCATAATCACATATCAAGTGAGGATAAAAATCACTGGAGCATTGCATCCTTGCATCCTTGAATTACCATCATTCGTTGACTTGGTTTTCACACAAATTGTGAATAATTGGAACATTTCTCCTCTAGTGACGATGAAATGTTATTGATTGCATTTCGTTAATCATTGAGAGAATAACTTCAAAAAATTGTTGAAAACAAAACAACTGATCGTGACTTGATCATAAATTTGCTTATCAATTTGAAAGTAATTAAAATATCTTATACTGCATACACGTTGTAAGTGAGAAAGATAAAATATGTAAGCATTTCCTATGATGGATTGTATGTATGTTGTTGATTGACCATCATCAATGTGTTATATGAGTATTATGATTATGTGGCAGAAAATGGGCCATGAATGAACACAAGATAGTCGAAAACAATGATACTTTCACTTACGAAACATGATTTTGGTAATTTGGTGGGGATCGAATATGTAGTACACAACCACGAGTGTCGGCGGTATTAAGAGTGCAATTTGGAATGAAAATTACAGCACCGGTAACATGTTGACTCGTTCAATTCAGTTGAATTCGATTCTCGCCCGGTGTCTTCTACAATTGTCTGCTAAACTTGAATTTGTTCGATGGAACCGCAACCTGATGGGTGGAATTGTTATCAAACTGCTCCATCATCCCATCCTGTGCGTGTTCCTGAATCCGTTCAGTTTTTCCAGGCTCAATGGTCTAGGGGTATGATTCTTGCTTTGGGTGCAAGAGGTCCGGGGTTCGAATCCCCGTTGAGCCCAATTTTTTGCCACCCACTCCTATTTATTGTATATATTGAATATATCAATTTATATATTATGGTTCTCAAAATTACTATTGTATTCAGAATTATATTATTATGCAGATTAATTTATCAGTTACACAATTATTTTACAATCAATTGATTGAATTAGCTTTAAGAATAAATTGTGAATAGATCACTCCAGCAGTGATCTTTAGGCGTGATATTTATCTATTGTTTAATTATAAAAAGATAAGGTATAAAAAGATCAATAAAGTAACTTATAGTTTTAGTTCTAAACCAGCAACCAGACCGTGTCGTTACTCTCCTACTTTCAGATTAGATTCTATAAGTTGAATCTAAAACATTTATCTCTAATACAGGATGGAATCTTAACTTTTTAACTAACTAAGAATTATCAATCCATAATTACTTTGATAAATTTACTAAAATTCTAATAAAATGTTTTGTATTGAATCATTTAATAATAGATTATGCCTAGAATTCTCTCNTATTCGATCAGATCGTAACTAACCTCTGAAACAAAACAGAGTTTCCAAAAAAATCCGATGTGCTGCGGTGTCCGAGTGGTTAAGGAGATAGACTTGAAATCTATTGGGTTCTACCCGCACAGGTTCGAATCCTGTCCGCAGCGGAGAAAGGTCCTATTTTTTTTGCCCATGGATTCTCTTATTAGTAGTTACAATAACTATAGCATCTGCACTTGAAAATAGTTGAAAGAAACTTCTACTGCATCCATATGAAATTGAAATTCATTCCTGTAAAACTCATATTCGCATTCATCTGTTACTACATCTCTATTGCTGGT
>JXOR01000759.1:0-29942 GCA_001014335.1 Coboldia fuscipes | reverse complement strand
TTCGATATTTTTTTGTATGCGTTTTGACAGAATCGCAACGCATATGCGAGAATGTAGTTTGGGCAGTAAGAATAAGTACATACCTTTTAAAGGCATTAGCTGGTTATTTGAATCACTTTCCACAGTTTCTGTTATAAGAGCCAGTCGCAGAGCTAGTATTTCAACGGAATGCACTGTACTTATTCTTAGTTCGAATATCAATATCAATATCAATAGATTATGAATTTGACGTTTAAAAACCAGCAATAGAGATGTAGTAACAGATGAATGCGAATATGAGTTTTACAGGAATGAATTTCAATTTCATATGGATGCAGTAGAAGTTTCTTTCAACTATTTTCAAGTGCAGATGCTATAGTTATTGTAACTACTAATAAGAGAATCCATGGGCAAAAAAAATAGGACCTTTCTCCGCTGCGGACAGGATTCGAACCTGTGCGGGTAGAACCCAATAGATTTCAAGTCTATCTCCTTAACCACTCGGACACCGCAGCACATCGGATTTTTTTGGAAACTCTGTTTTGTTTCAGAGGTTAGTTACGATCTGATCGAATAATGATGTAACCCACACATCNGAGTTAAGACCACTGATAATAAAATCAGATGTGAGTACTGTAAAATCAGTTGTTTCGTTTTACAGTATGGACAACGGAAAAATGTCATTTTAAAGGTCTTTATTGTGACACTGAAAAATTACACTTCATGATTACAATATACATCTTACAGTGATGTACAAAAACGAGTTTTAAACGATATGATCTGCCGTACAACGACAAAATGGTATAACCGACATGGCTCTCATTTCGAGATAATCGCGATTTTGTATGTGTATTTTTGGTTTTTGTGTGCATTTGTACCATTTCATAAAATCTATAATCTTAATTTAAAAATCATCGTATCCATTTGATACTAGATTAGATAGTTAGAATAATAAATGAGTTTTTTGAATATAATAATAAGTCCTATAGTCGGTAAGTGTGCAGTTATACCATTTTGTCGTTGTACGGCAGATCATATCGTTTAAAACTCGTTTTTGTACATCACTGTAAGATGTATATTGTAATCATGAAGTGTAATTTTTCAGTGTCACAATAAAGACCTTTAAAATGACATTTTTCCGTTGTCCATACTGTAAAACGAAACAACTGATTTTACAGTACTCACATCTGATTTTATTATCAGTGGTCTTAACTCGACTACGTCTCATTCCGCAAACACCACACCTCTCCCGACTGAAAACATTTCTTTTATTAAACAATATCGTAAACTATCATTTTTTCTGACTATGTCGATGTTGTAAATTTTTAAATAATAAAGGTTTTCATTATTTATTTTTGACTATGTTTTTCGCAATGTCTTGAAACAGATTCAAAATGCATTTTCAGCAAAATGGGCGCACCTGTTCATAGTTCGATGATCTCTGTCCAGTGTCTTCTGATATTTCACATACCTCATATGATGCCAGCATTATCATCAGCATAATCATCAAAATATTCTTTACTCTTCATTAATACAATCATCATTGAACTGCAGCTATTTATGAAGGGTATAACATTCCCAAAAATTTTAATAAATTACATTCAAACCTTGGATACCCTAGTCCATGATAAAAGATTAACAAATCATATCTGAAACTCAGCCACCGCAGTATACGGTATATTCATAAACAGTCAGTTTTGTTACTAGGAGGGATTAGGTTCGATGCCATCACATAACCTCAGATATCCCACTTTTGAATAAACGTCAAAAATCAATTGTCGATACCTACAGCACTATGCCAGATATAATTGCTGTGATGTAACTAAATCATTTTCTAATGATTTACCTAAATTTTCATTTCCAATTTCAAAATTACTACTTTTCTGCCATAATTCTTTGAGCAAGTTCTGGGAGTCGAAAACCGATTGGTGTCAATCACTAGTTTTGTTACCTTAAAGCCAGTTTTTATTTCATCATTCGATTCCAGCATAATGATTAACATAATTTTGTATATGCTTAACTCGTTTTTTTATTCGGTTCCAACTCATCATCTATTTAGCATGATCACTCTCTTTGGTCCACCATTCACTTTTATCTCACTCATTTTCACATATCTCTCACAGATGGCACTTGTTTATTGCTGAAATATAATCTAAAATCACGTAATACATAATACCTAAATATAATTAAGCCATTCCATAACCTAACATTGTCTAGATTCAGGCAAAACTATTAATAGACAACCCATCATTTCTTAAGTTACCTTAATAAATAAAAATGTTTCAATTAACTATAACCGATATCTGATTTATGTCTCTTTCCTTGTTGAACGTAATCAATTTTTGATCTCCAGATTATACTCCATAATTCATAGCATACGTGAAATATATCTCAAGTATCTTCTCATTTCATTCTGAAGCTTATTACAACAAGATCCATTAAATTCAATAAACATAATATTCTTTTTTCGGCAACCGTCCACAAAACACTTCTTACATTCAAATATAATTCATATTTTACAAAATGAGATATTTAAATATTAGACAACGTCAAATAAATGTGCCGAGTGATAAATGATTCCCATTATTTCAGTGTTGAAGTTGAAAATCATATGCCACCATCGTCCACCTCAACAAATCGAAATGGGGTTTCAAACTTTTTCACAATGAAATAATTTCAGTGACAAGTTAAAACATGTTCAATTCCTAATGCGCAATAGATCTAATTAATAAATGTATCTATTATTCTTGATGTTCTTTTCCCAATAGTGTAATAAACTGTATGTGAATCAGTGCTGTTCAATGGACAACTTTAAGGACCAATTCAAATGATATTTGCTACTTTTTTTGCATTGTAGTAATCCAACTGTTGTTCTGATTGAATTATATACGGATATTCATTAACAACACTTATTGCAAAACCAAATAATGTGCTCCATAAAATATTAGATATTTTAGGGCATAATGAATAGTACAAATAACATAAAACTTTTACTTACCCATAACCTTATGCTCTTCAGTATGTCCATTCCAATTATTTTATCCAAGTATTTCACTGATACGCTATACAAAACACATATTTCTAATTTCTCATATCACTTACACATTTCCTCACATTTGAATAAACTTATAAATTGATGTTTAAAATCTTAACAAATCAATTAAAATAAAAACACTTGTAAACACTCACAACACAGAATATAAGGTAAACAGAGTATGGAAGTAAAAATTGCCGAGAACTGGACACCCATAATTGACTAAAGGGGCTCCAGAGACTGAAAAATATTATTGAATTTTTTTTCTAGTTTTCACGGATTTTCATTGCTAATATCAATTTTAATCATTAATAGCAAGTATTAATAAGTACACTGAATGATAAGAATATTGTTAAATCAACGAAATCAACTGATTTTAAACATTCTAAAAAATTGAAAAGGATCGCACTAGTCATTGAAAATTTTAATCAACATTGAATCAAACCGACCAATCGTAAGCCTTTCGATGCATAAACCTGTCAAACGTTCATTATCACATTATAATGAAGTATGATACGGGTAACTGCAAAGTACCTCAATATTTAACCAAACATTTTCTTAAGTACTGTTTATATTTTAAATTCTCTTCCTGAAAAATTTCATTGATAAGTTTCCATCAAGTAGATTTCTGCAAAGTAGATTTAATAAATAGACAAGTTAAATGTTTTAGTTATTAAGAATAAACATTAAGTTAAGGTAAAACTTTGTAAATACAATTAACATAATGAGAGTCACTACAACATTTCGTTTTTATCAAACGATACCGAGACTCATATCAAATAGTCATCTGTATGTACCTGAACATAAGCCCGTGCTGGAGGATGACATCAAGAGATTGCAACAATTTTTAGAAGATAAATCAAATACCTTAGTTCTGACAGGTGCTGGAATATCGACAGAGTCAGGTAAGCAATGAATCTCTTCCCTCTACGGTAGACGTGCATTTCATTCAACTTGATTTCTTTTTAGGAATACCAGACTATCGTTCAGCTGGAGTAGGGCTATATGCGCGAACGAATCACAAACCGATTCAATTTATTGAATTTCTAAAATCAGCCAAAGTCCGTCAACGATACTGGGCTAGAAATTATGTCGGCTGGCCACGATTCTCAAGTATTGAGCCGAACATCGCTCATCACACTTTAGCTAAATGGGAACGGCAAGGTCGAATAAATGCAATAGTTACCCAAAATGTAGATACGTTGCACTCGAAAGCAGGCAGTAAGAATGTAATTGAAATACATGGTAATGCATACTCGGTAAAGTGTTTGTCTTGCACTTACACTATACCGAGACATAATTTCCAAGATATTTTATCAACTCTCAACCCAAGTACAGTGGATCATTCAACAATGATTCGACCAGATGGAGATGTGGAAATGGCTCAAGAATATGTTGATAATTTCAAAGTGCCAGACTGTCCTGAATGTGGAGGTAATTTAAAACCAGAGATTATCTTTTTCGGTGATAATGTACCTCAGGATCGAATAAAAACTGTGGCTAGTCTTATTTGCTCAAGTGACGCTCTTCTAGTTCTAGGCTCAAGTTTATTAGTTTATTCTGGTTATCGAATTGTTTTGCACTGTTTCGATTTACGAATACCGATTGCCATTGTAAACATCGGTGGCACACGGGGTGATGATAAGGCCGATCTAAAAATATCAACCAAATGTGGTGATCTACTTCCGAAGATTTTCCAGTACAAATCTAAATAAATTATTACTTGTAATTAACGTTTTAATTGACATCGATATAAAATTAAAGCAACGGATGCTTAACAAAAACATAAAACAATCGAACGAAGGTGATGTTTTTGACTAGTTTAACAAAAAAAATTTATTATTGGAAAAGGATCGTTTGTGTCGAGAGATAAATTATATTCAGTGTAAAATAAAATAAATAATTGTAAAAAAATAATTGTATTTGATTAACAAAACAAAAATTTAGTAAAAGTCGTTAAAATAAGGCCGATTTAGATTCGCTTGGTTAATAATCATTCAATTAAAACTGTGATAGATTTTAAAGAAATTAATCGAAGAATTAATAAAATCTAGGTTCATAATCCGAGAGAGAGAGAGAACACTATTTAGCAATATTTGATTGCTAATTTTGTTATAAATAAAGGTACGTGTACACCACCTACGCCGAGGTTTTCTATATCCTTATTTTTGTGTAATCATCGTTCCTAGTTATCGCAGTACACAATGTTGACTACTAACTGTGCTATAAATTCTTATTCAACTAATTCAAAGGCATCTGTAAGATCGAGAAAATTTGATAAACCAGATAGAGCTAACGGATTACAACCAACTAACAAATTGTCTTACGAAGCTTATCAACAATTATTGGAAACACCTCAGGAGCAATTGCCATTTAAAGTTTCTCTTGTGCCACAGGAAATAAATCGTAAGATAATTTTTCTTTGATCTCATCTAGTTTTCATTCGTTTTGAATCTAAAATTTTAGAAAATTTTGAAGAGCAATTACAACCACAGCAAATTCAAATAGTCCCTCAGTGGTTTCCGAAATTTCATTTGAAAGAGGAAATTCAGCCCAAAATAACGGCACCAACACATTCAAAGGAGAATAGACAGATTGAGCCACAACATCAACATCAACATCAGCAACAACACCAACATCAGCATAATCCGCAACAACAAAAACACTCTCAGCCGTTAGCACCGCCACCGACAGCAGTACAACCTTTGATATCACCACCTTCTGCTGTACAGCAAACAATTTCGAACCAACCGCAGCTATTGCAAGCACCTGTTCAACGGCTATTCAGACCGTACACAGTCAATATGCAACAGGGAATGTATCCAATGGGTGCCATTATGAATGGGAGTCAGATGCCACAAATGTCTGGTCAAATGCCGACCATGACAATGACACCAATGATGGGACAAAACGGTCAACCATATATGCAAATGCAGATGCCCCAACAAATGCCACTTACTAGTACAAAGTCACCAATGCAAATGGATCCAAATATTGTAACGATGCCGATGGGTTCAGGAGGTTATCAGGACATGTCGACAATGAGCAGTGCCATGAACACATCTGGAATGGGTAATATGAATAATAACGGTTTCCCACTGTATCCAATGATGAGTGATAATCAAAACTATCCTGGATTATTTGGTAGGTCCATTAACATTATGATTAGAATAGTTATATATTAAATTCCTTAGCTCAAGATCAATATTTTGATGGATCACCGATGGGAGGATCATATGCTGGCCAGCAGCATGGTAATATGAGCTATCATCAACATGGTACCGGAATAAAGCCAAGAGTTAGTAGCATGCCACCAAGAAGCCGACGTTAATAAATTTGGTAGCGCTTTGATTGAAGCAGTAACAATTGCTAACATAACCAGATCCATTGGTTTTAGTGTTGCCAATTGACGTGTCCCTCGTCTAGTCACAAAGTGGAATTGTTTATGCACAAAATTGTGATTTAAATCAATTCGTTTATTTTAGATGTACACTTTAAATTTAGTTATTAATAAATAATAAATTTTTATTAGACATAAATTTAAATGAATTTCATCAATGGAGGTATCTTCCACCGCTTTTGTCTTTTAGTTTTATGATCTGTGAATCGTGTCGCGGTCATAAATATTGACTATTGCCCTTAATCCACTACTACGGTATAAGCCGATCCACTCAACCGGTGATGACAACGGAAACAAATTGCGTGCCATTTCAATCGATATGTTAATAAAAGCAACATAAAAATTAGGTGTGTTTTGATTAATTTATGACGACATGCATATCCCCAAAGGTAAAAGAGAAAGGATCAACAGATTCATTAATCATAAAAATACTGGTGCCCCATTACTCATCCAAGTAATCTCGATTCTCATGTGGTTTCGGATTAAAACATAAAATTATTCATTATACATACTGTAACTATGGTTTGACCGTTATTACGTGCATTAAATTTCATTTTCTTTCCGTCACTGAAACATATCAAAAACAAGATCAATTCATTCATCATTACATTATGATACACTGCCCAATATGATTCTTTGGCTACGTAATTTCAGCAGTTGGTGATCATAGAATTGACAGATCTCTGAATTTGATCCATACATATGTATAAGCAAACTTTTTATTAGCTGTTACATATCTTTTTCATTTAATTGCTTTGTATTAATCTGATATATGTATCTATCACCAGATTGATCTTTTTGTGAATTACATTACGAAAACCGATTTAAATGCTATAAAACTCTCAGTCTATAGACACTATTTGAATTAAAAGTAAAAGCATATTAAATGTGAAATATAAAAAAAAAATTTTATAGATCGTTGAACTGTTATTAACGACGAATCTTTTATTTTCTATATAAAAAGTAAATGACAGTTGATGGTATATCACTTTAAAATCAGCAAGAAATTAGTTGATTGGCCCATTTTATTCACGTGATAACTATCACTGCATGTAATCGTTAAATGTTTAAATTTCAAATAATTTTTAAGCGCAAAAAAAAATATTTAATGTCACCAACTGAAACAGATTAAATGGATTAAATCACTCTTGGTAAAATACTGAATGTTCCGTACCATTTCTTAAGTGTTGCGATTAATCACATCACTTGAACATACTTGAGGCAACAACTGCCATTAGATGTAAAGTAGTTTTATTTGATAAATGTTTTATTGTGTCTCTTCGAAGAAATTAAATTGTAGGTCATTCATGTAACCATTGAAAATTTCGCCGACTATAAAACAAGTTTAATTGACAAGCAATATGTTTGCAGTTATTTTTAATCTTTGCTATACAATGTTTATTCAATTAATATTGTTATGTAATATTTATTACTCTTCTCTCGTCATAATAAAGGTAAAATTCAATTTTTCACATCCAAAATATTTTATGAGCTTGAATTTGCTTTTTTTCTTTTTTTGCATTGTTGATTTGGAAAGTTAATCATCTTTACATTTTGCTTTTATCAATGGTTTAAAGTTGATCTCCGACTATTGATATCATAAAATATTATCGATGGTGTTAATAATAATATTGCATATTAATCATATTCAATAAAATGAATGGATCCCATACAACTTTATTACCATTTCACGAATCCTATAGTTTGAATATTTATGTTTCTCTTTTGCAAAAATTTTTATTTTTTTTGCACGCAAAAATATACAATGTCATCGTTTACAGAAGCACGGATGCATCGTTCACAAGTGAAATTGAACGATTGACACTGTATTGGACCAATAATCGAATTTTTTAGAGTGCTCAACTATTAAGATATTGATTCGGAATCCTATACAAAGACAATGATTTTTTGGTAAGTAAAATATTAAATATAACTTTGACTACCAAAGATTTACCGTGTTAACTTCTTTCCTTAATTGAATTTACCAAAAAATAAAACTCAACGGAAGAAACACATGTGAACAATATAAACTTCATCAACCCGTAGAATTCAGTAAAAGGTGGGTAAACGTATAAAAAGCACCATCCATCTTCAAATCACGGAGTATTAATGTTGAATTTGGCCAGTACAGATCTTTCATTTCTCACGATTAAAAAATTCGTTATAGTCTAATTATTACATAAATCCAAAAGATCGTTAACGACATTTAATCAAGTGGATTTAATTGGATTACAAATCGGTTAATTCAAGTGTTTTATAAAACCCCAAGAAATAAACGTGTAATTTATTAACTACAAATTTAATATAAATATCGAATACAAAATGTGGATTACGCGAAATATTTGGCTAATGGTAATTTTTACAAAAATAACCAATTTTAAAATGTGTGACTATTAATATTCGTATATATGTGTTATTCTTCTCTTCCGGTATAGATTGTTACAATCACCGTTTTAAATTCGGTTTCATCTGCTACTAAAAAAGAAGATAAAAAGACAAAGGATAAGCGACAAATTCTTGGTACAGGTGATGGATACTTTTATGGACGACCGTTAAATAAACCAGTGCTTTCCTATGATTTACCACAACAGTTGTCATATCCAAATTTTATTGGTGGATACCATAGTTTACCATTTAATACTTATGGATACGCAGGTGGTTATGATGATTTACGTGCACCATATGGATCAGATCCTGAATATATTTTTAAACGTTTTAATGGACCAATTGATTATACAGCACTGTTAAGTGGATTGGATTTAAGCCAATACAACTCATTGGGTACAAATAATTTTAATTTTAATGGATTTAAATCTGCACCGTTAGCAATCACACCATCTCCAATATATGGAACACCAACACCAGCATTTGGGTTTTCTACACCGGCACCACCAATTGCTTATCCAACTCCAGGTCCAATAATCTATTCCACTGTAGCACCTTCCTTATCAATTAGTTCACCTGCTCCAATTTATGGAACTCCAGCTCCAGTCATTCTACACTCTCCAGCTCCGCTTCTTGCTCCAGCATTTAATTCATATGTTTCACCTTCATTTCTCGGAGGATCTGGATTTGGAAATAGTAATTATCAATCGAACAAACAAGATTTCGATCGCACACCGGAATACGCTCAGGGAATTAAATCATTAAGTCATTTCAAATCAGTTCCAGTCTCTAGATTACGTACATCTGTTGCCAGTGGTAATGCACCTCTTCGATTCTATCCTCAGGCTGAGTTATTCAATGCAGCAAATAATGGAAAAATTCATGATATTAATACGTATGTGTCATCAACTGTGGCGACGCCAACAAAAGGCTATTTGCCACCAATTACCTCAACTCTGTAGTTTTAATTAAGTTATCTAGTTGTTTTTATTATTCTTATTTATATAAAGTTGGCTCTCTCACAAGATTCGATAAAAAATAATCAAATTAATTTGTATGCAGAAAACGGTTCATTATCGGTATTGTATTACAAAAGTTTTGTTTTTTTATAAATTAGAAACCATAAAATGAAGAGCAACAAAATTGACAAAAATATTCGTTGAACATAAATCTCAACATGCGAATATTTACCAATCTACTATATTTAATTCGGTATGTTCAAATGTATAAGATAGAGTGATAGACTATTAATAAATGAATGTAGTTTTATGCAAATTGTAATTAAATGCTTTTGGAAAAATAATAAATAATAATATTTTTTCCTTGTTTAATACAAAAAATCACATCAGATTATTTCATTTAATAATATTAATCGAACGAATTATCTTATGAATATAAAATCGATAATTATTGCAGCATAACAGTTTAAGTTTAAACGGTCACTTAACTCACCTATCGCCAAAAAATCCATAGTCAATTAATAATCACTTGAATCTTTTTAATGTCTGCTGTTTTTTGCACCACAGATCGATGCTTGTCTGATGCATGGATTTAAAATTCCCATAATCAAGTGAGTAACGCTTTAATTCCTCAACTGTATCAAAAAATTCAACACATTATTTAATGCAAAATGGGAAAAACTTTCACTACTGGAACTTCAGTTTTTCGTAATAAATGTCTCCTCGTTGTTTTCGAATACAATTTATTGATTATCACAAGAAAAAACTAATTCGCACACCAATAAATAGCATATATTCGGTTAAGCCAAATTAATTCAAACTGTCCATAGATGGATAAACTGTGAATTTCAATAAACATAATTTTTTTTTAAAATATCTGTAGCTTAACCGATCTCATTGAATTCATTATAATCGTATTGAAACGATACAGTGATCCTAATTTAATTTATTATGCATCCGTTGAATATAATCTATCACTTAACTATTTAGATATTTCGCATAACACTTAATTAAATGTGTAATTTAACGATGAAAACCCATTAATCTTGTTTGTCATTTTCAATACGTTTCGAATCATTTACCATTTTTTATTGTTTCGCGATTTTTTGCTGATTTTTTTATTTACACAATATGAATTAGTATGATCCACCTGTAAGATATAATCATTCACATTGAGATTTATTAGCCCACTTCATAATTAACTAAATATGAATAAATAATATTGTCAATATAACGGTGAATTATTTAATTTATCGTTGCTGATGCTACCGGATCACGTGTGGTTACTTCTCTTATCAATAATGTAATTCCTACAAAATCAGCTGTTATTTGATGAACGTCAAAATCAGATCAATTCTTTTCTACATCACCACTTTGTTTACATTCATATTTTTCTTGTTCGTCAATTTTCATCTCTATACCCTTCCCCTTTTGTTTTTTTTTTTGCGACACACTCCAAGTGGAATTAATTATCTTTATCTCATTTTATGTCTATTGTTTAATTTAAATCCTGATTTATTGTTTGAGTCAAAACACTGCAGATTAATTTGTGGTGTTAGAAGCAAACAGAATCCGCTAAGTAAAAAAGCAATACAAACTAGTAATAAAGTCGTGATGTGTTATGACCCTCGCAATGAGTGACGAATTGCAGCATCTCGAAGGCCAAATATCTGCAATCAACATCGATGCTGATTGTGATGTTGCGAATGATGTGCCAATTAGTTTAGATGAAATAGAACCGGGCTTATTTCTTGGTGAGTTAATCATTACAATAATCACATCAATTGATCTGTTTATAATTAACGAATTGATTGCTGTCACTTGATGAATATTTTTAGGAAATGCCGCGGCAGCTCAAGACATCACGACCCTGAAAGCACTAAATATTAAGCGAATACTTACAGTGGATTCATGTCCGTTGCCAAAACAAATTATACAATTACCATGGTTGATCAACAAGTACATTCAAAGTAATCCTCTTCAGTTTCACCTTCCAAATGCATGAGAAAGAGATTGTCCAACAAATTCGTATGTCAATTTGATTATTTTTTTCTTTTCTTCTTGTCATTTTAATTTACCAGTATCAGATCTACCAAAAGAGGACTTTCTGCAATACTTCCCCGAATGTATTCAGTTTATAGTGGATTCCATTGAAAATGAGAATGTCAATGATAGACAAAATATTTTGGTTCATTGGTAATACACGTATTGATAATTTATCTCTTCATTAATCAAATTGTAATTTATAATTTACGTTTAACTATGTCTCCGTGTCACTCTCTCCTTTTGTTTAGTTACCATGGTGTAAGCAGAAGTTCGACCATCGTAATAGCCTACATTATGCAAAAATATAAGATTAGCTATCAACGTGCATTCGAAAAGTTGGTATTAAAGTGTTTTTGCTTTTTATATTTTATTGCCATAGAAAATTCCCTCCTTTTTAAGAAAATTGTATGTTAGATAATAAGTGATAATAATCGTTACATGCATTTAGACATTTTAAAAATGAAAGTGATTGATAAGCTACCGATACTGATTAATTACCTGTTTCAGGGCCAAAACAAAACGACGATTTATTGGACCAAATTCAGGTTTCATAATCCAACTACGGATATTTCATCAAATGAAATTTAAATTAGATCCAACGGTACAGAGTTATAAAATCTATAAACTAAAGTTGGCTGGTAATATGGTGAAAAGAACGAAATACGTACCACAATCATGTTTGGCTCTTATTAAACCTGATCCTGGACTGCAGCAAGTAAATCCTGTACCATCGGTGTTTAAATGTAGAAAATGTAGGCGTCCTTTAGCTACAAAAAATGATATTGTGGAACATCGGTTTCAACAAACCGAAGGTAAAAGTCCAGCTCATAATATGAAAGATGGGTTTAAGCCACCGTTAATCGAGATAACGCAATCGTCTGATAGCAGTAATCCCAGTGAAAGTAAAAGTCCAGATATTTGTCATCAAATGATATTTGTGGAACCGATAGCATGGATGGGTCCATTCAATAGTAATATTCAAAGCACATTATTCTGTCCAAAATGTTCACAGAAGGTCGGATACTATAATTGGACAATGGGTATGTTTCAAATCAAATTAAATCAGCTCAATTAATGACTGTTCCATATTAGACAAAAGCAAAGATAAATTGCGTCCTCAATTTTCCAGGTTGTCGATGTCCATGTGGTGCGAATGTATCGCCTGCCTTTTACCTTGTCCCATCGAAAGTAGAGTTATCAACAGTAGTTCAAAATGTACAAACGACAATATAAATATGTGTGTTGAACGATTAATAACAAAAACATATGAATCAAAACTGATCACGTAATCTTATACCAGTGCCACAACTAAAATCAAATATTATTAGTATTATAGATAAAAGGTAATCATGTTGTTAACGAAATGCTTCCACATTTGTGAAATTTTAAATATTTTTTAATTAAAATTGTTGTATTACTGTCTTTTTTATTAAGATTTTTACTAATATTTAATTTTAACAAGAAGAGAAAAATAATTAAGACATAAGTTATTCGTTTAAATGATGCGTTCAAGTAAGAAGTCAAAACAAAAAATAAATAGAAATGTTGAGTGATTCAAACAATATAAGAAGAATATCAAAATTGTTCTTTCACTGATTTGGTTTTTCTTTCTCATAAAAAAGTGATCTCTTTAGATAAAAAATAAATAAAAAAAAAAAACAAACACATATAATTGTATTATCAAATAACACGTAAAAATGATTGTTGTTCGCGAATTATTGCAATCGCAACGTTTAATCATAAAATTGTTATTAATAAATTAGTAATAATCATAACTTTCTTTTTGTACAATTCAACGCTATTGATGAATTCTTTGATATTATCTGTTTAGACTTATAAAACAAACAAAGAAGATTAATAATAGTTAATGAATAATTATTTAAAAAATAAATTTTAATTTGATTGATATCAATGTGATTCCCTCCGGTAAACGTTTGAGAATATTATTTTTCTTGTTTCCATTTTCATTTAAATGTGGTGTCGTTCTATATATTATTAATCGCCAAATGAGAGTCTATGATTGTTACATTAAATATACATAAGTATTTTTATGGATTATATAATATTCTAGTGCTGAAGCTTTTACTGTGTACTTTAAACTATAGAGATAATAATCTGTAATATGTTAATCAATGGGATTAATCTTAAGACTTATATTTTTTTTTCTTATGCACTTCCGCATTTATGGTTGTTTAAATATACAATATAATTGTTCATCATTACTCTGTATACTCATTTAATATGTAACTTAATGATTTTTTCTGTCCTTCTAATTTTTTTTCCTCTGAACTTTATTAAGTCCATAATTAACATTTAAATTCAAAAACAAATGATTTATATTAAAAATTAAACTGCACATTTGATTGAAATAAATTAAAACAGAAGGTCTGATGGAGAAAAGGGACTATTTGGTAATTAAACTTGAACATTTACTGTTTTTGACTGTCATAGTTAACTAACAATAACACTGAATCCAAATGAATTAAGGCAAATTTTATGGCTACAATTAGAATAATTATCTACTAATTCATTTAAAAGTTTCTTTTTTTGTATGTTTTTCTTTTTCACTGAATTATATCTGTTAGATTGATTACTGTGACTCAAGATAAAAATATCATAATCAATCTAATACGGTTTGTGTTCGACGATTGATTTATTATTACCATTTTTTAACTAAACGAAATTAAATAAAATGATAGTAAGTACTATCCGTTAATGGATGATTTAGACAAAACCAAAAAAAAAATAATAAAAATAAAAGATAAATTTTTATATAAGATATTAATGTAGCAATGCTAAATATCATAAGCAATTCTTATAATTAATAAGTGTTGCACTAATCTGTACAACCGAAAATAAAAATAATAAATAAATAATTCACTTTGATTTGTTTTCCTTTTATCCTATCATTTAAAATTAATCAAATATTATTTTAATGTTGTAAACCATCAATATGTTTAACTGATCAATTGCCCGAACTATTCATCGTATTGAACTTCATTCATTTTATTAGTTTTGATTCAGAATAAAAAGAAACAATGAATTTTTGTAACGATTATACGTTTCTTTCATTTTTAAGTTTGCATTTTAATATTAATTTCTTTTGATTTGTTATTTACATGATTTGATCATTCGGAAATCAATTACCCATTTTTACAAATGCGATGAACGACAATTGAGAACTTAGATGCAGTAGTATATGAAATCTATACGCTCTCATCTATTAACCCATGCTATATTTAATTTCAAAATTCAATTATATTAGTTTAGGTTATTCATCTTCATAAATGTACTATTGATATGGGTAATAAAATGTTTACATTCAACTAATAACTCACGATGCCATATTGTTTTAATTTTGATTCAGGGTATTTAACGATTTTCAAATAAATCAGTATTTACCCCAATATTTAAGTAGTTTTCTATTATTCATGTTGTTTTGTTTATTATTTGAACTGCATCCAGATCTAATTTATTTCTTCTTTTTGAATCTAATGAAAAGTAACGTTCACCGAATCAATCAAAATGGATGATCTCATTATTTCTTTTTATTTCCCGTTGTAGCTGGTGCATTTCTCTGTGGTGTTGATGGTCGTCCTGAATTAATACCACTATATTGGTATTTTGCTTTCTTTTCTGACGGTTTCAATATCTAAAACAAACAATGATTGTTTTAAAATATTATTCCCTTTTAAAGTATGACATTTGTGTGCAACTCACCTGGAAAGAACACATAAGCGTTTCATCCACAGACATCATACCACCCGCATTATCAAACTCTCCACAGTAATTTGGTGCTGAAAATAATGTAACTAATTGCCTCCTTGCAAAAAATTCATACCCATCTTCAACAACCTAAAAGCATTTAGAATACAAAACATATTATATCAGAGAGAATTTGAAAAATTAATGGTAATTAGTTTCCAACCTGATGGGCTCTACAAATTAGATCCAACTCATGTCTATTTAAGAACTTTGCAACTACATCAGCGCCAAACGTAAAACTAACACCACGATCATTTTCGCCCCAACCCTCCACATCTTTATCCGGATCGGACCATAATAAATCACATAGTAAACCAGTATCTGGTACATCTGTAGGACGCATAATTCGTCTTATCTGTTCCATATGATGTAAATCGGGACTTAAACCACCATGACAACAGAATATCTTTTCATCTATAATGGCTGCAATTGGCAAGCAATTAAAACAATCTGTAAAAGTTTTCCATAACTTTATGTTGAAACGTCTTTTGCACTCATCGTAAAATCCTACAATGAAGATAATAAATATTTGAATAAACTAAATAATTGATGTTCAATTTATGATAAAAATCATAAAAATATGTTTTTACTAACACTTACCATAAATTCTATTAATACTAGCACATTCATGATTACCACGAAGTAAAAAGAAATTTTCTGGATATTTAATTTTATATGCGAGCAACAAACAAATCGTTTCTAATGATTGTTTTCCACGATCTACATAATCACCAAGGAATAAGTAGTTGGCAGCTGGTGGAAACCCTCCATATTCAAACAATCTCAATAAATCTGTATATTGTCCATGAATATCGCCTACAAATGACAAAAACAATTTATAACAATTATTACCAATCAATTAAATTTTATTGTAATTGATTTCCATACCGCATATAATTAATGGAGCCTCAAGTTCCAATAAAATTGGTTGTTGTAGAAATATTTCACGGGATTTTAAACATAGTCCTCTTACTTCAGCCTCTGACATTTGTACAGATTTACCAGGCCGACATCCTCGCACTAAGTATTTAAAAATTCATTTATAAAAATCGTTTTAATTAGTAATGGATTCAATTAAATTCGATAATATCATTTTAGGATAAATTAGGATTTAATTAATTAGACACAATAATTCAACGGTTTAACCTGTATACGGAGTTAGATATAAATTCAAATACTTTGGAATTTTATATTGATATTATGAATATGTTCGTTTACTACAATAAAATCAATTCAAATGTACATTTTTTATAGGTAAATTTATGAAATATGATTTTCAAGCGATTCATTATTAATTGATAATCAACAAATTCAACTGTATATGAAGTATATGTATTATATACAATAACACTTTTCAATACACAACTTCTCAATAAATATACTATCTATTAATGTTTATCGAATATATGTCATAAATACGGATTTGTTAATACAAATTAATTAAGTACAGGAAGCTAATGTTTTATTGTGTTTCATAATTGTATCATTTTATCGGTTTCCGTACATATAAATTGAACGATATGGTTTCATTATTATCAAGTCCATTTACAATTCCTTTCAATAGCAATATGTTGTTGGTATACAAACACAAAAATTAATAAACAAGAGATATGTACATATGTAAATAATGGACAATATGAAAAAATAAAACTGTTTTTACATGCTTGGCCTTATGAACAGTTTATTCAATTATTAATAATTTAATTGTGCATCTCCTTGCAATTCTTTCTGGACATGAGATATTATAAAAAGAGTGTTATGTTTCAATGTGTTTTTTTTTTTTTGATTAAATTCAATAAACTAAGGAAAAAAATTCACGATGTGATTCTCTTTTTTCACTTTTGCATTTATTATTTATTTTTTTCTCCAGTGAACGATATTGGAATATGATAAACATTGTGTATTGTGCCAATTGAATCATAATTAACTGAACACAATATTATAACTTAGGGCTTCATCTTTAAGGACAATACAAATCAGTGACAATATTATTAAATGAATGACGATAATTGTATGAAAACTAAAATAAAATTTCTAAATCAGCGAAAACAGCTATAAGAAAACTAAAACATACAATAAAGAGGGAAAAAAAACAAAACAATAAATATATAGAGACTACCATGAACAAATCGTCTAATAATTCGGTCTGTATATTACTATACAACTAATTGCATATTGTTGCTAAAATTATTTACTTTAATTGGTGATTTCTAGTAATAAATGGTTTATTATAATTGAATTAAAGTAACTGTTGTATTTCTGTATGTTTTGCCATTCTAAGATTCATTCTAAACGGTTTGGGGGATGAATATATGTATGTAATTTTCATTGTAAATTATTTAAATATTCGGATTTTAGAGGAAACCTTTCATTTAACTGAATATTGCATTTGCCAATTGTATCTCTTAACGAGATAAAAAAATAAATTGTGATATAACACAGTCAAAGAATAAGAATAAATTGTATGATGCAAATAATGACGTCTGGTTAACAACATACAAGCGAAATACCTCCGATATCAATTGTTCTTATTTCATATCAATAAAACTCTAAATTTGATTTCATTAAATTGCACAAGATGTGCATGTTTATGACAATTATATACAAGCGTATTATATGAGCCTTTTATGGAGCAGTTATCATTTGGGTAAATTATTCTACTGTTCAAAATAGGAACATTATGAAATTCAAGCCAAAAACTTTGACAATTCTATGGTCAAAGAAACAAATAATTTCTTTTTAATGATCAATATTAAACTGTGTAGTGAAATAAAACTGAATGGATAATTATATTCGATCAAAAACAACAGAAAACAGGATAAATTTAATCAAAATGATATACAAAAATTAATAAAAGATATCAAACATATTAATCAATTAATTGCATTTTAATTTTCAAGAAATTAAAATTCTCAATTTGCTAGATACCAAAATCATGGGAAAATAAATCTTTCAATTTCCCCTTCTTTTTATGCTGCTGCTCATCGGCTGTTGCATTTTCTTGTTGATGTACTTTATGCACTTTTAAGAAATAAAAAAGAAAAAAACCCATAAGTAATTACCAGACTAACCAAATTAAAAATTCAACTGAATTAAAATATAATAAAATCGATTATATTTTTATTTGATTTGTGATTACACAAAATCAAATATACTTTCCATTACATTGTAATCAAATTAATAAAAACAAGATTTCACGTTCAAATCGGTTTCATCATATTGTGTACGTTACATAAAGTATTTCCAATTTATACATATGAAAAAAAAACAATGATTGAAATAACATCATTGAATACATTAAACAATCAATTACGAATATTAAGAATTGTAATATTGTCAAATCTCATTGAATTCAAATTAATGGTTCAAAATTCGATCAAATTTTGTTTACATGAATTGCAACATAACAAAATCATGTATGAATGTAAATAAATTAAAAGAAATTCAGTCATACAAAGCCAAAACGCAAAATTTTAAAAATACATTCTTAATGAAAAACATAATCTAAATGGTTTCATAATAAAATTCTTAAAAAAATTTCTTTGTATTTCCTTGAATCTAAAATTTACATTGAATGTCTAAATGTTAATTTACATAATCATTTTCACTCAGCACCGGCACTTTATGATCATATATATTATCATGTGTTATCATCACCACACCGCATCCATAATAATCATAAATAGACGTCGTTTCAGTTAATTTTATGCCATAAACTCAACGTCTTTGGTTTACCAAAACTTAATTCAAATTTTTTTCAATTCTAACAAATTCAATTTCAACATTCTCATACTCTAAATCTGTATTGGTATTTGTTTGTTCATATATTGCAAAGCATAACATTAATGCATTTCAATTCATGTCCCCTTTTTGGCATGATTTCTATTTCAATGTGCTACATATAAAATATAATATCATACTAAAACCATACGCCACATAACTTGCAATAAACAAGTACACAACATTGAATTAAATTACGATGAGATTATATGGTATTTATTTCGATGTTTCATTCTCAATTGCTCAGCAGTCTTAGCTGGCTTTTCATAAATAAATATAAAAAAGAAAGAAATAAAAATCGGTTTTAGATACTATTTTTGCCGGGATTCTCGTTAATCCTCAATTACTCATGTTCGTTTATGAACGAATATTTAATGATATCATTTGTACCATGTTGCTATACGCAATCCATACATACGTAATTGACTCTTTTCTATTCCACATATCATAGTAAAAGTACAGAGAACACTGTAATACACTTTACATCTATATTTAACTGATTTAAAATAAAAGAAATAACAAAAATGCTCGTTAATTGCGTGCAATATGTGTATAGGAAAGTAACTATAAACTCACATCTTTAAGATATAAAAGCCACGAACGTGTACCAAACCTTAGATCATTCAAGCACTTTTAGAAAGAGTTTTGAGATACCTCTCCTGGGAAACGGACACCATTATAACCCAATTGATCTTCTAACCCCACAGTCTTATACATCCACAATACACATGCAAACATATTTACTTTTAGCTAATTTTCATGCCACTGTTTATGGTACCCAGATAAAAACAAGTGCCCGTAAATCAATAAAGTTATATATTTCAATTCATGGTGTATTAACAGTTCAAAAGAAAAAAAAAAGTTTTTTTTAAAGACTGCGAAATGAAAACTTCATTTAATATTGGAATATATGCGAAAATTCTGTATTAATACATTCAATATATTCTTGTTATTTCAGTTGTTTATTAAGGCGCTCTCTTACTTAAACACTTCCATTTAGGAAAATTGTCTAATTTAATTAATTACTGTATGTATCTGCTTGGTCTGGTTTTGCTTAAAACTCCAATCTATTGACGTTGGTATTTTTGCGAACATATAGTTTATGAAATTTTAGTTTTCAATAATTTTTATATTTCAAAAAGGGAGAAAAATTACCATTAGAAAATATGTAAGCGGCAGTTCTTAAGTAATAGTATAAAAAAAATTTTGTGGAGTTTAATTCAAATCACATAGAATTTGATGGAGGCACCCAAATCGCATGCTGATCAGGTAAACATTGATTGTTGGCATAACTTATTACAATGTCTTGTTTGTTTACCTTTAATAATAGTTATGTGGTATTGAACGTAACGAAACCAAATAAAAAAAAATAAAATTCAACAATAATTTGAATGGTATCAGGTAAATCCCATTATCAAACGAACTTGAAACACAACGTAATGTAATATTGAACGTGCCGAACAATTCATTTAATGATATTGAATTGCATGTATACTTCTTAGTTACTTGCACCTCGTCAACAGTCACAGTTAATAAATATCACATTTTAAATAACAAAATAAAAATTGTACTTTCAACTCATCATTTTTATACTAATACTTAATTCATTGTAAATCACTCAAATTGGATCCACGAATTCCAGCCACTTCCTGATCTTAGAATTAAACAAACACGATATCACTAATAACAATTTCTCAGTTTCTTTCCTTCTCATTCTTTCTATCCAATTGGCAATTGCATAACTTAAGAAGATTACATTTTTGAAACATAACAATCTCGAGAATATCAACTCAATTCATACAATTTCTCTCAAGAAATATAATTGAGTCAGCAATTTGAATCGCAAATGGATTTCTTTTTCTTTTGTAAACAATTTGGTAAAATCAAATCTCATTTTTGGTTTATGTATTTTTCCCAATTATAAAATAAAACACCGATTCAGATATAAATGGTGTTGAAACTGTAGCAAAAACACTCAAATTCCATTGTTGGGGTGATGATTTACTGCCCGCTATTTTGTTCACCACCATCATAAAATGCTGTTAGCACTTTTCCTTGCCATAATCTAACTTCATTTAAAATGAATTAATAAATAAATCGTAAAACGATAGTAGCCCATAATATCTTTGAGTCTAAAATATATTAAAAGAGTTTAGGTATCGTCTTATTAATCACACATAGTCGCAACCCTGACGCCACAACTATAAATATAAACCGTAATCAATTCTTTTCATTACATCTATTTTCATGAAATTATCAGGAATTGAAGTCCATGAAGATACAATTATTGTTATCTCTGTCGTCGATTTAAAATTGAACGAATAATAAAAAAAAATATTCAGCCAGTTGTTGAGATGGAAATTGTTTTTCTGCCTGCTCGCTATTTTTCCCAATGAAATCCCATGTTTCTTGTAGCAATTGATTATTTTGAAGATGAAAAATTTATATGTATACAAAACTTACCTTCAAGGAGTCGCTGAATTAAACTATCCACGTTCAGGTCAAAGTCGGCCATCCTAATTCAGATGAATCCAAAGTTATCGTAAAAATATTCCACTTTAATCCACTGATTTCTTATCGTTTCACAGTTAGTAGACACTTTCAACTTCTTAAAAATGATTCAAATAGTAAGAAAAATATTTTTTTCACGGTGAAATAAGCAGAATGTGTACCTGGCCAAATTGAAAATATTACGATATGTGAAACATTTAATTTGATTCAAGACTTGATTATTCGTATTGTACTCGGCAGATAGTACTATGCCGAGTCGTTGTTCATAAGACTTATGAGTGATCCAGCAATAGAGACAATTTTTATGCCATAAGAGACAATAGCAACGATCCAGTTATTCTTTTAGTGATAAATAGTCATAAATATGGAGTAATTTTATTTATTTGAAATTAGAATTAGCATTGAATTTTGACCATTTGACAGCAAGGCGGGAGGGTGTTTTCGTCATTTAAGTGCTGTTCTCATGTACTTTTGTACTATTTTTTTCTTCGTTGATAGTTACTGTACTGGTCTGGTTCTTTCTTTCATTCTTTCTGGTTCAAGTATTGGCATTTCATATAACAGATCGTTGCCTCAACCTCATATGGTCGTAAATGGAAAATGTGAGTTTCGAGATATTTTTTTTAAAAAGCTTATATTTTATGGAAAGATAAAAAAAAATTCATCTCTGAAATACTTTGTTCGGTGATTGGATTCCGATCTACATCACTTTTACACATGTCATAGATTTTGATGTTCTACGTCCTGTATCAAGAGATCCCCGAAAGGTGATAAGACTCTTACGACCATATGAGGTTGAGGCTACGAAATATTTATAACAGTTTTAATCTTATAATTTTATATCGAATTGAATGTCCTCTTGAACCATAAACTTGGAATACTCACTGCAACAGTTGGATGGAGAAGAACAAACTGTATGTCTTTTACTTCAGATAAACCGGTCAATTTTATTATTTATTTCAAAATAAACAATCCCACAGAATTTATTTTTGAATAAAATTTAAAATAACTAAGTGAAAGTTAAAAATTATTTAAAAGACAATTACAAACATTGTGCTGCTAAATCGTCGGCATCAATTCCTAACATTGCCAACTCTTCTAACTCTTGTCTTCGTTCTCGTTCTTTCTCTGAAAGTTCAGCAACCTGCTCTTCTATCTCAATAACCGGTGGTGGCACTGGTTGTATCGCATCCATATGTGAAGTCATCATTTCAAGTGGTCGATCCATTGCATCTATAACTTGTGGCACGGTTCCTGGTACACCAACAGCAGTGTAACCGCCATACAATTCAATACCGTGCTGTGATAATTCCTCAGCAGTAAGTACAGGATATTCAACTCCAGTCGACACAATACTTCCCTCTGGAATTGTAGATGTTTTCGGTTCGTCTTTTTTCTGTTGATCTGGATCAGGGAATATTAGGCTCAAGGCATCCTGAAAATCCTTTGGTAATGGACCAGCGCGCGGTGGAGGAGCATCATTAAGGGGTTTGGGTACCATATCAGCTTCAGTCTCATCAATACCTAAAATATGGAGAATACTATTAATAATGATCTTTCGTCTCAGCATAAACAAAATAATCCCACCAGGTGGTAATTCTGGACCATCGTCATATATATTACTTGGTGGTGGTCTATTTGGTGGTGGAGGTGGTGCACCCATTAATGATACAAATTGCATTGGATCGGGCATTAAGTCATCGCAATCTTCCATTTCTATCCGCTCCATATTATCGTGATGAATCTCAGTCATTTTCATATCGTCTGAATTCACTGCATCTGGTTGTATGGAATAAATATGCTGTGGAGGATTAATTTCAACATCTTTCTTCTCTTCTTCTGTGGTTAATTGTTTCTTAAAAACTGGCATTCGTCCAATGAATGGTAATTTTTTATTGGTATTGGTAGCTGACGTAAATAATTTTTTACGATTTCGATCAGGAGATTTTCGTTTATCATCATCGCGTCGCTTTTTAGTGTCTCTTGGATTTACCTCTGGAACCCTCGGACGAAATTCCGGATAACGTACAATTGCTTTCTCGATTCTACGACCTCTCGATCTACTTCTAGAACGACTTCGTGAACTAGACCGTGTTTGGCGACGACCATGATACCGTCGACCACGACTAGAACTGCGACGACCTCGACTATCGCCACGCCTATGCCTTGACCGAGATCGTGATCTTGATCGACTTCGGCCACCTTTCCTATAGTTTCTCATATCGCGATCTCGATCTCGTCCACGATCAGAACTATCTCTTCTGTCATTTCCTCTATTGACTCTACCTTTGTCTAAACTTTTTCGTGTTTCTTGACTATCTTTCGCTTCCCTTGTAGGTTGTTGCGGTTTCTCTATCTCTTTAGTCTTTCCAACGGGTTCTTTAATTATCTTATTAAACGATTCATTTTCACGTTTCTTTAATCGACCCTTAAGATCCTCTAGTAATTTCTTTTCATGATCACTTATTATAGTGTTTGGAGCATTCCACTGAGATATCATTAAGTCATCTGTCTTTTTTGATTCCATTCCATTCGCACTGATTGTCGGAGGTGGGGGAACTGGCATAGGCAATGCCGGGTGTACTACTGTCCACTTTCCAAATGCAGTTTCTTCAGATTCTACCGGTTTCTCTGCGTGTTGTTTTAACAAATTACGCATAGCAACACGAATCGAATTAGACGCAGTAAGATTATCATCCTTTTTAGTATCATTTGTATTTGATTCTTCAGAATCTGAATCATTTGAATCGGAACTTGATGAGGAACTTGACGAGGAATCATGTTTCTTCTTCTTTCCTCGCTTCTTTTTCTTTTTCTCTTTGCGGTCTTCAGATCTATATCAAAATGAATAGAGAATACATTGAAGTGACTTAGAAACAATAGATAATTATACCTTTTCTTCTTTTTCTTTCTCTTTTCATCTTTTATAGAGTCCGTATCTTTATCTTTCGCTCCAAGCAATGGTAATGTGGTTGTTGATACAATTGGTTTCTGATTAATTTGCAATGGAATACTATCAAGCAAACCTGAATCAGGTGATGGTACTGATGCAATAGTTGGTGGAGGAGGTGGTACTAATGGCATTTGTTTCTTTTCTCTATGCTCTTCATATGCCTTTTGCCTATTGCCCATCCAATCAATTTCATAATGAGGATTTTGTTCCACAAACATCTGTGAAAACGAGTATATTATGAAAGCCTAGAAGATAGTCAATAATTGACAAGCTACACTTACCGTATATTTATCAGCATGAGTTTTTGATTTCAAATGAACTGAAGCACAATGTAAATCGCCCATCCAAAAATTGCATAGTTTACAAAACCATCCAGATACTGGTGTGAAGAACTGCAATCCCCTAATTGGTGTTCTTTTTGTAGGAGCAGTCGGATAGTTTGGTATGTCCTAAAAATATTTCATTTTTAAATATGCTGTAACACCTACTAACAATGATTGTGTACTCACGTCGTTCTTCATATTTTCATGCCAAGGCGCTTCTACATTA
This sequence comes from Coboldia fuscipes, assembly GCA_001014335.1. Taxonomy (NCBI): domain Eukaryota; kingdom Metazoa; phylum Arthropoda; class Insecta; order Diptera; family Scatopsidae; genus Coboldia; species Coboldia fuscipes. The sequence continues at coordinate 4,581 of JXOR01000759.1, read as the reverse complement.
GTTACATTAGACTGATGGTCCTTGCTGTGTAAATGCGTCAAATAATCCTTGGCTGTTTTAGGAAATTCATCGCATTTATCGCACCAATGCATTTCAGGATCATAAAATACATAATTAATCTTTTTACCGCCAGCACTGTGTTTCCTATAGATAATATATTATTGATACAATACAATTAATCAGTTAAATAGAAATTCGCAAACCTATCATCTTCTTCTTTCTTATTAGACGGAAGAGTATCACCCTTGTATCCCTTCCCCTCCACTTTGTTTTTGATCAAACTCTCAATTACTTTCGTCTTCAAACGTTCCGGTGAACTATCATCAGAATTCGATTCACCGCGATCTTTAACCAATGTTTTTGTTTTCTTAGCTTCAGTGGCCCCTTCACCAATAATGTTGCCCAATAGTTCAATTACATTTTCCATTGTTGCAATTTTTCCTTGCAATTTTACCTGAAGATAAATGAAATTTTGATAAAGCTTAGGAATACACGTAAAATCAATAATCTATACGGATAAATCACAACTTGCTTTTGCAATATAGAGAGGAACAAACCCAATGCATCGCTCAGGATCATGATAATTTTTATGATTATACATACTATTTACTATCTAAATAGTCCACCAAGATACATATATATGGATCAAGCTGTTCTCATCCTCCTTCAATATGATCTATAATTTTGTAAAGGCCTTAAAACTATTGACAATCATTTTCTTTCCAATTTGCCAAACTGGCTTCAAAGACATTCTATACAATAAACACTTACACGCAACAGACATTATTAATTGTCTGTAATTGTTAAAATGGGATCCTTTTGAAACCAGTTCTGACAATTTACAATGCCTAGTTGGTAATTAATGTAATCGAAATTTGATGCAATCTTAATTGATATTTTGTAGTTCATTTTGATGATATGATTTAGAGGGATAACTACCGGTACTATATTCTCGAATAACGTGTTGTGTATTCATATCAGCACGCAATTTAATTTCAGATAAAATTTCATGTATCCAAGAGGATGAAACGAACAACTTTTTAAACATTTTTACGCAATACAATATCAATACCTGTGATTGTGATGAAATTCAATTAATTATCATTCCTTTGTATCTGATACCACCAGAAAGTGCATTTCAATAACTCATAAATTATAAAACATATTTAAAACAAATTTTATTTCTTTCCTTACCTGTAATTTTTCATTTTCTCGTACAATTTTTTTAGTTGTCGGACTCAACGGTTCACTGTTAGAATCAAAATCATTTCTAGACTCCTTCAATATTTTCAATTCGTTCTTTAACGCATCAACACGACGTTTATAGTCTAAACGCTGCTTCTTTAATGCTTCCTGTTGATTTTTCTTCTCTTGTTCAATAGCAGCTAAAAATGTTAAGAAAATATTAATTATTATTGTACTTTACAATAATTAATAGATAATCCAAACAATCACAATTAAGATTTTAAAGTGCTTTAACGATTTTTATCGGTAAATAGATATTTTTTTCATCCAAATGTCGATTTTAGGAGATGTACGGCCCCATTCTATTAATATACCCAATCACTTATTTACGCTGTTGGCTAAAGAAGATAAACTGTGACAGAACGACATACAATCGTTTCTTGTATTCATCATATAAATTGGAAGAAATGTTACTATAAGTGGAAAATATTTTCATATCATTAATTTCATACCATTCCTTTTTTCAAGATTGTCGTTGTCCTCCTTTGGTTGCACCACTGGTGCACCAGCTGGTATATTGTGTTCCGGATTTGCTGATATATGAATTGGTGGTATATGAGCTGTAGGTGCTGGTACACCCCATTGGGGTGGAGCATTCACTGTATAATCAGTAGTTTGAATCATTCCTTGGTGACCAGGAATTTGTACAGCGGGCGGTGGAACCCCATAGTTAGTAGTAAAAGGTGTTGGCAATGGATTTTGATTATACTGAAAATTATTATATCCAGGCATTGATGTGCCATAAGCCGGAACATCTGATTGATAATTATTGTATGCATAATTCATCATTGGTTGCTGAGGTGGCATACTAAAAGGAGTTTGAATTGGAACTACCGGTGGTTGATTACCGGCTGCTAACGGCGGTGATACCGGACCTAACTTTTTACCCTTCCAGTTACCACGACCTCGACTAGTTGATCTACTGCGCGACCGTCTACCGCGATATCGCACCCTGCTATTACTCCGATTACGACCACGAGAACGGCTCCTGATCTTTCGTCGAACTGGCGACCGGTTACGTTCTCGTGACGCATCACGAGATATCCGTCTATTGAGAGAACTTTATTTAATTATATACTCATTAATTGCAAAGAAGAATAGTTTTTATTCACTCACGTTCGCCGACGATATCCGGGACTGCGGCTTGCGCTTCTACTGTGGCTTCGAGATCGTCTAGATGTCCGTCGTTTCGGAGACGATGATCTCCGGGTGTTTCTTCCACGTGAATGAGAATTGCTCGGTGAACGTGATGAACGATGATAACGGGATTGTGACTTCTCATCTATGGCTGGTGGCGATGGAGGTCTAACTTTACCGATATCACCGTTATTGTCAGCTACGCGAAAATAACATACAATTATAAAATTTAGTTTTATATGCAAATTTATATTAAAATGCAAAATTACCAATTTCATCCATTTCTACACCTGGAGGACCTGACGGTATACTATTATCGCCAATTATTTTGTTAGACGGACGTAGTATTAACTCATCTTCGTCCATATTGAATTTCTTGACACAATTCCTTTAACTTTTTATAGAAAGTTTCTTAAGCTGGATGTTATATTTAATCAACTTTACTCATTCCAGATACTTTGAGTATGATTAGGAATGTTATACGAATTAATAATATTCTGAATTATGCGCAAATTTAATTCAATTAACCGGCTTAAAAATTCGCTTCGCATTAGGAAAACAAAAACACTCAAAATACGATGCTGTCATGGTGGTGCAAACATAACCAAATTTAAGTTATACAGTTATGTATGTATGCATACACATTTATATGGTACATATTATGGCTTGATCATGTGTTATGGCTATAGCTGGAACTTTAAAGAATCTAAGAATAATGGAACAAAATAACACGATTTCACATAAGGAGACCTTTAATATATAATCTTATATAAATCCCATTTGAATACAAAAATTATAAATTAAATTAAGATTCAACAGAATCAGAACTGTTTGATTGGGTACAGTATTATTTGGAGCAAAGTGCCTTCATTATAATTAACACGGAATTAAAGTTTAATGAATTTAATTAATAAATTAATTAATTGTGGTGCTTATGAGCCTACAATGATGTTATTAATTGGAATATGGATAAGTTTAACGAAGAAGCCGATGAAGCCCATTATACAGAATCCAATAGCTGTAGCAATTGCAATCTTCTGAAATTCCCTTCGGTCTGGTTTTGTGCATCGTTTCACTAATCTGATAGAGTCCTTGGCGAACAAACGTCCAGGTTCACAGAATTTAAGAACTTGATCCATTACGACTGCAAAGATAAAAATAGAATGTAATTCGTTTTTGCAACAAACCATTACCACCTGTAATATCTCATGAGAAATCGGTTTATCTCATGTTTTGCTTACCAATCTATTGTGAGTTTTATTCCAAATTAAAGAACTGCAATTGTGATAAATTGAAAATAATAATTTCCACTTAGAAAATGCCAGGAGACACTTTTTTTGTAGCTTGAAGAACGAGACCAAACTGTTGTGTTGTGTTGTGTTGTGTTGTTCCAAATTTGTTTCCACGTATACGACAAGTTGTCAATGAAATCAAGAAATTGAAATTCAACTGAATGCGTCGAAAAAATGAAATTGAAAAATGGGTGTAAATGGCTAAAATTAATCACTAACTGTATACAGAATAACTAGTCTTCTGAGAAATATGGGAAGATATAATGCTTTTTCTAAAAAACAATACCATTTCAGTGATTCTCAACGCAAAACCTTGTTCAAATGCAGAATGGTGTAATGAGAAAAATTTGTTCACTTACTGTATGGTATGTGACACGTCTTCGAAGAAATATGGGCAGCTATAAGAGTTTTTAGAAACAAACAACACCAATTTTCAGTGATTTTCTACGCAAAAATGATTTTAAAAAACCAGGCGAAGAAATTGAAATTTCATAGTCCGATACAAAAGAGTATATGAACCATGTATTGCAATGAGTAGTTACGAGATATCAGTTGTAAGATGATATGTAGAGCAAATCAGTAATATGCTAATATGATGAGTCTCTGTGTTGTAAGACGTTTCTCTATTATATTGATTCACTGATTCATTGAAGCGTCTATTCTGTGCTGAGTGAAGAGATGAAGGTACTCATATGCCACATCCATTTCAATACTCTAGTTACATGGTTTCCACCGAGATTAGGGAAAAATTGGTGCGAACCAGTAGTTGTTGGTAGGATTACATGTTAATTTTACATTTTTTTGCCGCTGTATTATAATACTTTTTGTATTATACACCGTCTAATGCTATGAGAAATGTTCGTCGATGTTTCAATGGATATGAGGCAGATACCGATATGATTTGCAA
>JXOR01000749.1:21995-109828 GCA_001014335.1 Coboldia fuscipes | reverse complement strand
TGCACGGTTTTGCCGGAGGACTGTAGAAATGCCCATGTGTTTCGAACTAATGCATTAGTACTAATTCTCAAAGTTCTAAATGTCATTGAAAAGCTCTTACAGTATTGAGGAGTAGAGGTAGCTAAACTTGTGTTCGACGATGTGTTCGAACAAAGTTACCGGGTTAATTAAATTTCATTGATGTAGTTTTCTGATCCTGACCGCATATAATCAGGCGAATTCTGTGGTCTTTCTCAATTTGTTTCAATCCCATGTAAATTAACTCTACTTCTTGTTATTAGTAGGCGAATACTGGGATACGATCACAATTGATTCCTTAGAATCCTGTAACCAACGGTCTATCCCTCAACATGGTACACAATATATTTCTGCTTGAAATTGCTCTCGACGCCTAGACGCCCAATATATTGATACGAGGTGGATGAAAAAAATTCTTCGTTTCATTAATGGCATTAAGAACAAATAAGAGGTAAAGGCATATAGCAACTCGAAATAATATATTATATTTCTATCATTTTCTAATATATAAAATTTTTGTGCACATATTGAACATAAATTCATATTGAACATTGAACTTCAAACAAATTGTTGAACAATTTCAAACAAAACTGAAATTAATTTAACACAATTTGTCAAATTCGATTGATTATCCAATGGATGAAAGAACGTTTACATCAAATAAATAATGCAATGAGACGAACACCTCGAATGCACCTTTGTTCCTGGAACAGAGTAACGAGAAACTCGACAAGAAGGATAATAACTCCTTCTCCTAGTATCAAACATGTACGTAGTTGTAATCATCTAAACTTTTATTCGATAAGATGAAATTAAAGTTCATAAATAAGACTTAATTAATATGCTATTCTATCTAAATATACAATGAATATTCTATAATCTAGTCCACTGGAGCACAGGCTAGAGATTCAGTTTTCTTACATCGACGAGTAAAAGGATTAATAAAAATAGATTTTTCGCTAGTGATTCTCCATCCTTTTGCAATTTCCCTATCAAGAAGAAAAATACCAACACCGCAATCTTGGCACAGCATTAGTTTGGCTTTAGTACTTTGCAACAATTGAAGAGATTCCATCTAAAATAGGCATGAATGCAACGGATATAGAATATACTTAATGATTTCCCATCACTGTTTAACGAAAATACCTGCTCATACAGATATTGGGTGACGATAAAATCAACGGTTAACTCGTCCTTACACTTCTCAGCCAGAGCAGCTAGTTCTCTCAACGATTTTGTGTTTTGTTCTTCCAGCGCAATTGCTGCATCCAAAGCAGCACACACAGCTTTATTTTTTGGAACAGTTATTTCTGGCGGTTTTTCTATACACTCCAGCTTAACCATACCACCGCGGTTATTCAAAAATTGCATCAACATAAACGCATGTTCTCTTTCTTCGCCGGACATTTCCAGGAAATACCCTGAATAACGAAATTTCGATTTCCTAACTGAACTTTTTACGTGTTTATCTTAACCTATTACCCGAAAATCCGAATAGAGAGACTTCCGTTCTAGCGAAGAATGTGGCCAATGATAAATATGTGTGGCTAGCAAACAATTCGTTTATTATCTGATGATTGAATTGATCTTCAACTTCTTTGGGTATTTTGTAATTGTTTTTGTTCTTGCTGCAAGCGTCTTCATTTTCATCATCTTTACACGACTTACGTGAACCTAATTGTCTTATCAAAGTCTTTTCAAGTCCGTGGTGAGGAACGTAATCTTTTCTTTTTTGACAGAGAGATCTCGGATCAAATAAAGGGAAATTAAAAAGAATTTTCAATCGACTAAAGTAACGCATGTCCAGCACAACACTTTGTTAAAGAAAATAGAAGAGATCTTGTATTTAATAAAATATATTGAGATTTTATTTGTCTTGAAATTAAAAAAATTTCATATAATTCGCTCAAATGAGAATTAATCAGAATTTTATAAATTTTAGCCGTGATTCACAGCCATCTCGTTACATACTTAGAAATACTGTACAACCAATACTTTGCTATTCATTATAATCTTTGTAGTGTCACCTTACTGCGACTGATGACAGGGATATAACAAACAGAGTGGATATAATCATTATGAAGTTACTGTTACTATATGTGAGGTGTGCTCCATTGCATAAATCTCCTTGACAAAAGCACATATAGACCTTTTTCTGTTTGTATACTGTATAATCGCATCGGTCCTCTGAATCAGATGGGCCTCGTTGGACACACATTCTTTCGGTTGCCATATCGTAATCTAAAATTCAAACGATGATAACTTGAACATCAAACGTGGTTTAATTATAACTTTTAGTAACTACCGTCTTCTCTAAATGAACCTCCGCCTTCAATCACTTTTCCACACCAACCAGAGGCACACGGAATTGTCTTTATTCCCGGTTCATCATCAACTTCAGTTGCATTAAACTTAAATGGATCTTTACAGCTGCCCAGTTCACCGCGAGATCTACATTGGAAACAACGTCTTAAAAGTCCTGCCAACAACAAATGAAGTGTTAAATTATAATTTACAGTAGAATGAATAAAGAACTCGAGTCGGGTAAAGAAAATTCAACTGTTATGGAACTAGAAGGTGAAATAATTGGTTCATCGTAAGTGAAATGCGTTCAACAAACATTCCATGACAGAGTATTGTTTTTGTATAGAGATGGATCACTTTCTATTTGTTTGATACTTCAATTCGATTCAGAATAGAAAACAGTAAAATTTAGAAACTTACCCTCGGATGGAACTAAAGAGAAGAGTACAATTAAAATAACCACAGGATGAAGGAACTTCATAACTAATTGAATATTTACTTCCTATTTTCTTACAGACAATGATTCACACAAGAAAATATTTAATTTCTGATATATTTTTATTCAGTGACGGTAGTCCCCACTCTTTTAATTTGGTGTTAACCTGTTTCCAAAAGGTAAGAGAAGACCGTTCATTTTTCTATCAGCAGCATCAACTTGTTCAGCCACTAAACACTGTTATTCAGATACATCGTGTGATGGCGCCACCATATAATTAAATTTAATTTAAAAAATTTGAAACGAATCTTCCTCTGGAATTTTTATAAAACATACTATGATATAGCATTTGCAATACCGGATCAATATCATTAAGGAGGGATACTCAAACGACCCTAAAACTAGCAAAATTCCGATCTGATGTCAACTGTTATTGTTGCTGAATAGCGTTGCCAAACATTCAGCAAATAGTTTGTTTAATAAACAGAAACGATGTAATGATTCTGGTGGAATTCTGAAACTGAAAATAAGTTAAGAAAATTATTCCAATTAATTTAAACTTATTGAATTTGTTATTGGATCCCCTTTATAATTAATTTCATAAGTATCTATTGAATCTTAATGTATACATATTACATATTAGGCATTTAGATCCTACATAATTGGAGTAGTTGACATGTTTTCTTTTTCAATATTTTTTTTCATATTGGTATGAATATAACAATGTAATATAATTCTTAATTAAACTGTTCGACTGCAAAACATTAAAGCTCATTTTAAAAACATTTCCTGAATCATAGTTTCATACTTTTATATATTATGTAACTAATGAAGTATTTAAAATTTGATTATTAAATGGTTCCAGTATGGCATCGATTAATTATTAGCTTCGATTTTTTTTAAATACGTTTATCCCTATACCTCATCATAAACAATCAAGAATTAACAAGAGGTAGTAGCACATATGATTATCTTATCTAATTTACAAAAATTCTATCTAAATGGATTATGTACAATCATTAAACATGCTGAACAATTCCTTATACAATATAAACTAATTTTTATTAAGTATAAACAGCCTATCTATTGGATTCCTCTTAATAATCCATTACTTTGAATATTCTCAAAGAATATTTATAGTTGATATGAAAGAACACAATCAATTTCTTCTCAATTACAATGTAAGTTCATCACCAAAATTCTATTTAGTTTACATCATTTCGTTGTATTCATATTCTTTTCTGTTTGATAATAAAATAAGATTCAATTCGATTAATTTTATTATTTTGATTCTTGTGGCTTAATGTTGATCAAATCAAGATGATCTTCTTTATCATGTCTTTAGTATTTTAGTTAACAGTTGATTTAATCCATTTGACCATTACCATTTACTCAATGCTGCTTAATTATTATAAAATATTGATAATTATGAAATTAGAATTGAAATACAATATATTTGACATGATCTTCAACATCGTTCTTCTGCTTATTTACTATGCATTTGCTTAAATAGGCAAATATTCATGTTAAAGGATCCATTTCTACATTTACCGATTCTCTGATTTCATGCCAGACAATACAAATATTTACAAAACTGATAATAACAATTAGTAGATATCGATAGACTGGTAGAACAACAATGAATCCGTTTTTCTTTTACCCACATAAATCATTTGGCAGTAGCGCCGTCCCATAAATTTTCAATAGAACAACTAAATGTTCAAAGTACTTAATGTAAGACTAAACTATAATCATGTTATCAATAAAAAAAATCACTATATGAGGCTAAAAGAGTGCCATTTCATTGATACAAAAGTTCACACATCTTAAGCAGGCGAATATGATTGTCTTTCATACATCTCCTTTTCATACACCTTTGGAAATGTGCGACTTATTATTATTTGTCCTTTTCTTATTAATTACTTAGTACTAGTAGTAGTAGTGGTACTAGTCAGTCTTCGGTCAGCATCTCTTATACGAATTAAGCAGCTTGGGCAGCAGTACATACGGAGAGCTACCAATTTTTCAACGAAAAATTGCGGATGACAATTTGGATGGTATGGATCATCGCAACACATGCAACGATAAATTGGTACGTTCGAATCTAGAAATAAGAATATATAATAAGATAAATAAAGTTGATATTCATATCTTTATGAATTTAATTAGAAACTTACCGTAATGATCACAATGATTACAATTTCCGCTTTCTTTTGCTGATGTGTACTTCGTTGGAATTTTATTTGTTCTAATAATGTCAATTTGAGAAGCATCCAGGAGTCTGAAATCAACAGGTTGAACGCCAAAGCTATCACGATTTCTTTGTGTTGCACGTCTCTTAGGACGTCTTAAGCATTGTGTAATTCGTAGTTGCTTCTGCTCCTCTCGTAACATTCTATAGTTTTCTGTCTCAACGAGATTTAAAAGCCGCAAAAATCGTTCTTTCGTTACTTCTAGATTCCGACTTGCTAATGGTAAATTAAATGAATCATTTGAAGTCGAATTTGATTCTGATGGTGATACCGAGACACCACTTGAGGCACTTGGTACACTTCGTGCCTTTCGTTTTGTTACCCTGTTAATACGGGTCGCTACCTTTGGTGGATTTTTTACTTTAGGAGCAGCTGGATTTACTTTCCGTGGTCTTCCACGACCACGTTTTACAACAGTAGGCTCATCTACTATTGGCTTTGGTTCAGGTGATGTTGTGGTGGATGATCTTTCAGCTTCAGCTTGTGCTCTAATTAGACGATTTTGAGTGAGCTTAGCTTCGATCAGCTTCTGTTGCAAGTTCAAACGAGATTTTTGCAATTGTACACTTGCTGGTTTATTATGTGGCGTAAAGTCACCCGACCGTATAAATGGTATACGTTGATAGGGATATCCATTAGTATCAGAGTCAGAATCTTTGTTAGAGGATGCGCTTGAAGAACCAGCTATTTGATTAACAACCCTATAACGAACAGTTATGAATATTAGAAAAATGCTGTTAGTTCTAATAAGAGAGCCTAACTCACCTTACGATTATTCCGACTTTTTCATCAAAATTATCAGGACCTTGATTTCTGAAATATTGTTTAATCTGCTTTGCATCATTATTTGACAACTTTTCAAACAATCTCTTTGATCTGTTGCACAAATTTCTGATGAATTCTAAGTTAATGGGTGATTTCTCTTCAGCATCATAATTGTTTTGTTCCTGTTAAATGATAACAATTAAATCAATGCGATAATCTTTTACAAAATTTTAATAAATGTTATCAAAAATAAAATGTTGCATAACAGTTTAATCGACAAATATAATTGAATTTAGTTATTATATATCAATCAGTGAAAAATTATCGAAATAACTGCTTTAATAATTGTTGGTAAGTTACTTACGTTGAAACGTTTTAAGGTAATGTACATGAGAATGTAGTCATGAATAACACTACGCTGAACCGAATTAAATTTTCGAATCTCTTCCGTAATTTTAGCATGTTGATCTTTCATATTTTTTTCTTTTTCTTCGGAAGATTCCTCCGGTTCTTCCAGTTTTTCACTTTTCACTCCATTCGATTTATTTGATTCTATCGTAGGCAATATTTCACTATATTCATTTAATTGCATCTGTTTAATAGTTTCCATAATACTGTTATTATTTTCGCTAAGTTCACTCATTTTTATAAGAATTTATTTTATTTGGTAATAACTTTTCACTAAATTCGGTAAAAGCGAATATCAAACACAATAAATGCCACTTATTTATGATTAATTTTAAGTTTATCAAATAATATCAATATTCCTTTAAAAATTTAATATGCGAACAAAAAAAAATATCTTTTACGGGACCAACAAATCGGAACAAAGTGCCTCAATGCAAAATTGTTGTTATCGCTTCGAATGTTTTTACACTAATGACAAACACCGAGTATTCAATTGCCGTCTCACCGCTGAATATTTCTTAAAATGAAATAGGTATGTTTAGTCCTTTCGCAGGTACCACTTTTTGCCAAACTGTAATTACTATTTCTTAGAGCTGCATATTTTATTGGATGTCCATAGAATTTTACAGTATCCTCAGACCTCACCACTTTTAGTATTATCGTAGAGAAATAAAATACAATAACACAAGAAAAGTAAATGAGGTGGGACTTACACTTTCATAGTTTACAACATGATAAGTAAAAATGAATCTTCAAACTTTGAAAATAATTTCAAATACATTTTCATTAATAACACAACAACACAATTGTCTATTTAATTCATAATAAAATGCACAAAACTCAATTCAATCATCAGATGCTCAAGACTTTCCTGTTGCGTGGAATTAAAGTCAAAATTAAATTAATGAGAGTTCAATTGTTGGGTAACGAAATCAATTAGTCAACAAAAAAAAAATAACGTTACCTGCTTGTCCTTGATCGTGATTTACACCTTGAAAACGGATCGTTCAGTGTATTTCTGAATAATCTAATCCTTAATTCTTCACTCAATTAAATCAAAAAATCCTTTGGTATTTGCACGTTTTTACCAAATTAAAATATTTGTTATCTTATTATGTTATACAGCCTCAGTCCAAAGTAACTGGCGATTGTTAATGCACGTAAACTCAACCTAGTTAAGTTAGAAGATTAAGTTAGATGAGGACTGCCAAATTAAATAAAAATTATGTTTATAAAATCCACGATCCATTGGCATACTTACGGTTATCTAATAACTTTGTTATATGCAATTAAGTTCTGAGGAATATCCAGTCGTTCCGAAATGATTCAGAGGCAGTAAAATTGACCAAGATTCTTTCACAATTGCAGTTTATGTGAAAAATACACTGTCGAGTCAATCAGATTCACCAAATTTATTTGAAATTTATATTGAGATTAGCCTTGCAAGTAATTTATCGACCTTAATTAAATAATTTAAGGGTAGCTCCACAACAACAAAATATTCCGCAAGTTTAAAAAATTTGTCTATTTAATTGTTTTTCTCTCAATTCGTTAAGATACTATCTTTTATCGGAATAATAACACAATTTGTGACTAGTACAATTCAAGAGCTATTTCTCGCGGCTTTAATCTGACATTTCCATTGAAAACAAATTTTGACACCTTCCCCATTGTGGCCGATCAAATTTTTGTCAAAATGTAAGTATTTTTATTTGAAAAATCTATTTATTAGGTAAATTATCGACAATATTTGCTTATTGCGAATATAATATTTGAATAAAAGTATATTTTGATTCCGTATTCAAGTATAATTTAATTTATTGCTTCACCAAACATCGGGTTTCATTCAGTTTTCATTGGCAGAAGATTAACCTCAAACGGGTTACATAATAACAATTGCATATTTGATTAAATAATAAGATTTCTTTTTAAAATTCATACAGAATCAACATGAGTGGAGCATTTAGAAGCGCAAGAATGTTGGCTGTCAGAGCCACCAGGATGATTCAATCCCGTGGAATGGCGGCTGAAGCGGAAGGCATGAAAGTTACATTTGCTGCTGCTAACAAGAACTTCTACGCTGATGTTGCAATTAGGCAAATTGATGTTCCATCATTCAGCGGTGATTTTGGTATATTGGCAAATCATGTGCCGACACTAGGTAAGTGCTAACATATTTGCATTCAATAGAACTGAAAATAATGTATGCTATTTTTTGTAGCCGTAATGAAACCAGGCTTAGTGCAAGTTACCGAGAACGACGGAAGCATTAAGAAGTTTATCGTGTCAAGTGGAACCATCACCGTTAATGCTGATTCTTCAGTTCAGGTAGTTTATTGTTATTTATTGGCATGTGTATTGTTACTTATGTTACAAACACCCTAGGTACTAGCTGAAGAAGCACATCCCATTGAAGATGTAGACTTACGAGCAGCACAAGACGCTTTATCAGAGGCACAACGTGAATTATCGTCTGCAACTACCGATAAGGCGAAAGCCGAAGCAATGATTGCTGTTGAGGTCGCTGAGTTGATTGTTCGAGCACTTCAATAAACAAATCAATGAATTTCTAGGAAGTGTAATAAAATTAATGGGATGCGTATTTATTGTTTAACAACTTAATATTGGGATTGGTCATCCGTTTAGATTTTAGGATTGTAAGAAAATCTGTGGAATAAACGAATACATACAAATTGTAGAAATTCAACTAATAATTTTTTAACAAAATTTATGACATTGTTTTACAAATTTAGGGTAGAGACGAAAAAGTTAAAAAATGTTCCAGATGTCGAGGTGCATTTAAAAATTTCATAGGTTATTATATTTTTCATCAGAATGTGTAAATTCAATGAAATTCAATCCAGTTCAATGTAAAAACCAGAACTTGGAGTAAGTCATGCAAAAAAAAGAAATATTTTAAGGACTAATGGATGCTATTTTGACTGCTTTACAATGTAATAAAGTCAAATGCAAAACCATAGAAAATTCATAAATTCCATTCGGATTTCCAAAGAAAATTTTAATGATTTATGGGTAGTTTTAATTTCAACTTATTAAAACAAAAATTTTTAGTATTTACTAATTTGAAACAGACATTTTTTATAGGAAAGGATTAAATCATATTATTAGAAAAGGTAAACGTCTTACATTTTTAGCGACATAATAGACAAATATTTAACTGACCTTCTAAAAACCACTTACAGGTCATTTTTTAAGAAGATTTATGGTACCGAATAAATCTGCACATCTGCAATGTGCAATTTTTGCAGGACACATTCCATATATCTATCATTAAATGCCTTCTAAAATTATTATGTACCTTACAATTCTAACAGTTTTTTAAAGAATAAAAATTCGAACGGCTGCTTTTAGTTACCATATGCTTATATATTTTTGTATATAATATGTAATTATACATATTAATTTCCACAACTAATAAGGATACCAACATAATAATAAAGTATACTATATATAATTATTTAGATATTATAATGATGATTTTGTAGAAATATTGATTATTGCATTTAAAATTAATCGGTTAATTTATTTTTAAAATTTATCAATTTACACATAAAAAAAATGGAAAATTTATGTTCCAGGAATTTTGTTGACTAAGAATTATAAAAAAGAAAATTAAATTTGTACTCCTTTTAATAATATGTTATCACACGAAATAATTAAAGTTATAGGTTTGATTAGGGCCTAAACAAGAGCCTAGAAGTCGAGTAACGAAATTAAATCGCATAAAGTAATAATTTAATCAAATAATATTCTAGTTGTTAAACTTGGAAATAATCGATGTACATTTTATTTTAATTTATGCATTTGATAATCATATTTTTACGTATAAATGCGGTTTTCCATTGTATTTGTATCAACGACATCTTCATATTTGGGTGGAGAATCAATCAATAATGCATACGTCTCTGAATCAATCATACAAAAATTATCATTTTTCAATGATTGCGTTAATTCTTCATTAGTGGTGTTACATTCAGTTGGAACAGAAATCACTACAAATAAAACATTTGCTGTAGATTAGGAATGGTATCTTTAAATGATAAATATAACAATACCATCATCGAGTAATTCATTAGGTATTTTCCCCCAGTAATTAAGTCCGATAAACCAAAGTAAAAGTAAAAATGGAATTATAAGCGGCCAATAAGATTTACATGATCCCAATATTCCATTTATTGATTTATCCTAGAAGACAATACAACTAATTAATTCAAAATAAATTTGAATAAAGGTGAAAAGAGACTAACATGATAATGAAATTGCGTTTTAGAAATCTTAAATTGTTCCAATATATCAAATTCATTATAATCACGCGATCTATACATTGAATCTAAAAGTACCCAATTCTTCTGGTTTTCACTACTATCATCTGGTTGTAGAAATACTACATTACGGTCTATAAAATACATTGAGCAGTATGTGTACATATACACCAGTTAACTCAATTATAAAAACAATTTTGATTTCAGTTCAATATTACCGGCTACTCCCATAATAACCATCCAACCATTGATAAAGGGAGTCTTTGATTGAGCTTCATACATCTTATGACATCCAGAAAAACAGGCTTCTTTATTCGGAAAATTATCATACGCCTGCTTACAGCCTATCAAAAACACATAAAAATAAGTAATTCATTGTCCTTATGATGAGATCTGTAATATTATGTATATTTTAATGTGACTATGGCTCACTTGCTTGACATTGATCTTGGATGGTTCGCAAATCAACAACTTTTGATTTATCGTTTGATAGCGCTAGGAATTCAAGATTAAAGTACTGGCACCCACGCTGACAATGCGGTTCCAGACCAATTTGCTGGATAGAAATATTCAAGAATTTATAATTAAATCTACAAGTCATAAATGTATTGAACTACCACCTGTTTAACATCCATGAAGTTTTTACATAAATGATCACATTTAGTTACCAACTCCTGGATAATGTCTGTATTCGAAGTATCTTGACCCATAGATTGCGTTATGCTGGCCAGCAATGAGAAACCAAAGATTATCTTGAACATTTTCTTTAAGTTTCTCTCGGGCGGTGGTCTATTATTGTGAAAGACACGCATTAATTTCAATTCCAAACCATTCTAAAATCGTAACTCACTTGATATCTGCACAATTAAATCAGTGTCCTTAAAATATATTCATTGCAAATATGGGATTAGCGACAGTATTTTGAGAAAACTGATCAATTAAATTGGTCCACTTTTGAGACATTTTTGATGAGCTTTGAGTAAAATGCTGAAGCTGTAATTCGTAGGATGAACGATATCGAAATTAGTTGTTCTTATTAGACAACAACGATATCTTGGGTGTACTTAATAAATACAATTACTTAATTTTAGAAAAATGTTTTTAATTTACACAATTTTTTCTTTTTATTTCTTTTTTATTTACTTCTCCATCTTACATAAGGTTTTCTCAGATTGAAACAATGCAATTTAAAACCACGTATATACCAGATGATTTATGGCAGCGCAGAAGTGTTCTAAATTACGGTTTAATTCCAAAAACATTTTATAATAAGTTAATTGATATTATTCATATATTGAATTTAATAGGCAAATTACTATATATACAAATGAGGAATATCAATATGATTGCAGAAGATAACGTAATATGTATTAAAATTGCGTCGGGTCTTCAGGTTGTTACAACATTTTTTATAGTAGCGATGCTACCAACTTAACTTGATGCTTGCGCTTCTAGTTGGACGGTAATATTCAACATGAATTCCAATTCAATGCAATTTAATAACCACTAGTTCATGCAAGAATAAAAATTCTATTCATAATAGCTTTCTTGGAAAAGGAATTGGGAAGAATGGAAAATACATTGATTTCGTATTTGCAAATACATACCTAACTCTAAGCTTACATACTAGACATGTAAAATGAAATTAGCATTAGCATTTTCATTTGCATTGAATTTCCAAAAAAAATCGTTACTAGAAGATTTTCAAAAAATGTCAGTACATGAAGAATTTGAAAAAATTTAATTAAAAAATTTCATTACTTGAATTGGCATTATTATTGATCAATTTAATTTGTTTGCATATATTTAGGGGTTTTAAAAGAAATTTTAATTTTTTTTTCAAGAGTTTCAAAATTGTTGTCGTTCTGAGTGATACGTGTCAGTATACCAAATTGCGTTAGTGTTGCTAATTTAATTCCAATACTAAAAAAACTATAAGAAAATGACTGAAAATTCAAAAGTTCCAAAAATTGTTTTTGGAATGAATGATACGTGTTAGTACACCAAATTGTAGTAGTATTGGTAACTTCGTTCCAATACTAAGAAAACAATAAGAAAATGACAAAAAATCAAAAAATTTCATTATTTGTTGTTGTAACCAATGATACGTGTTGGCGTACCAAATTGCATTAGTATTGGTAATTTCCATCCAAAACTAAAAAATTTTCAAGAAAATCACTAAAATTTCATTTTTGTTGTTGTATTCCATATTATGTGTCAGAGTGCCAATATGTATTAGTATTAGTGCATTTGATTAAGAATCAAAGGAGAAGAAGAACAGTTTTTGAAACTTTTCGATTTTTAATGAAATTCAAAAAGTTTCATTTTTTAATTGATATTTTCACCCCAGGCGTATACCTAATGAGTAGATTTCTAGAATTTCTTAAGAAAATGAAAAGTTCATTTTTTGTTTTGTTAATGAAATAATTGCAGTATTTCAGATGTAATGCTAATGCCAATAAAATTCTGTTAGTGAAAATTATTTTCAAATGATATTAGTAGAACCAATAAGGATTGATTAACAATTGAATAATTCAATATATTCACAAAATTACGTATGGTTCTCTGAAACACTAAATTATGATACATACCATGAACGAATTCCTTTACTCATAGAGGGGTTAGAATTGTCGCGCTTTCGTTGTACTAAAATTTCCAGATGAGCTTTTTAAAATTTAATTATCGATACTCGAATAAGATACCGGCTGAAACAATGTCTCATTGAAATTCAGATCCTTCAACGATTGCAGGGAATTGCACAGTTAATACTTAATAATGAACATATGTAATTTCTTATAAAATGTTGGTAAAATCGTTCTGATTTTTCCCCCTATTTACAAACTGATTATCTTTTTAATTCACTTAATTGCTCTCTAAATAGATAGTTAGATGCTTTTATTAACAAAAGAAAAAAATTTTAAGATATTCCGTTGCCTTTCTTGACTTTCCAATTATTCCTCTATTTATCCCCACTTCCTAAAAAAAAACGAGGAAAGGCGAACCAGATTGTTTTCAACTTCACTTTCTGAATATTTTTTTGATAATATTTTTCAATTGATCCATCTCATTTTTATTTTCTTATTACATCTGATATAAGAAGTTATTCAATTAAATCATTCAGTAAGGTGATAAAAGATCGGAACAGTAATTTGCCAAGAGACTAAAATTCACTTAAAATATGAGCAGGTACTTTTACATCAATTTGAGGTTATTTGAATGCTTAGCATTTTTGATTGCATAACAATTATTTCATTTTTGTTAGGAGTGAAAATTTTACAGATTTTGCATATATCCAAGATTTGGTAATTGGGTTAAACAAAGCAACATTATCGCCAAGTAATGCGGCAACCAGTTCATCTGCCGATAGTGATTCGGTTTTTCATCAAGTGGTTCAAATAAATGGACGGCGTGTGTATGGACCACCGAATGACTGGACAGGTCCGGAACCATCGAACGCCTGCGAATTGTTCATTAAGAAAATTCCTCCTATTGAAACTGACTTGTTACCGCATCTGCAACGATTTGGGAGAATTTATCAGTATCGTGTAATGACTGATTTTGAAAATCGAACCAGAGGATTTGCATATGTAAAATATACTAATGAAACGGATGCCCTTCGCTGTTTAGAAGTGATGAATCACTTTTATATACAGCGGGGTGTTTTATTGGAGATCCAGAGATCTTATGATAAATGTCGATTTTACGTAACCAACATTCCAAAACATTTGAGGAAGGAGATAGTTGAATGTGAAATGAGAAAATTATTTCCGGAAATGAGTGGACTTGTATTTCAATCGAAAACTTCCGGTGATCAAAATATAAATCGAGGATATGTATTTGTTGATTTTCCAAATCATACTGTGGCACTTAGGGCTAAGCAGAAAGTAAATCTGGGTAATGTTACAATGTTTGGAAGAGAAATTAAAATTATATGGGCATATCCAACACGTTCAATAGATCCCAATGAAATTATGAAGGTAAGCTTTTTACTAATTTCAAGGTGTTTTTACGGTAAAATGATATATTTAAATTCTTAGATAACCACCCTTTTCGTTCGAAATATACCGACTTCAACAACGAATAGAGAATTACTTGAGGCCTTTACAAAAAGAATTAATCGTACAAGTATCCGGAAAATATCTCGGGTTAAAGATGTTGCCTTTCTAGAGCTGGATACACATGAAACAGCAGAATATGTTTTAAACAATAACGCAGGTAAGTAACAATATTATATGCTTCATAGTAGAATAAATAAATTATTTTTACATGTATACTATAGGAATACTGCTCAAGGATCATATTATTCATTTGGAATGGGCACTTCCTGCAAGCAAGTAAATTTATTTATAATTAGAATTTAGATTAGTCACAGTTATTTGCAAAAATTTCAAATTGTAATTTTAGTAACGCAGTAAGCAAATTCCAACAAAATGATTTCGATAATATACTACGATTGAAATGTATTGCAAATTATTGGAATCCACCAATAATCTTATTCGGATCAGTATATGAGAATAGTCGAGTACAATATGCTGCGGTAAATATGAATTTCCTTATTACAACAGCATTTGAATATTGATGAATAATACTTTTTAATAGCTGGCTATAGAACGCTTATCTGGATATAATGTGTTTTTTGTTGCATTACCAATAATTAAAAATTTGGATATTCATTCTCGCTTATGTGAGGTAGTAGTAAAATTAATCGAGGATGAAGGCGATTTACCGAATAATAATTATGTTATTATAGTTGAAAATGAAATAATTCACATTGGTGAGTATGGTGTAATTATTAACTTTAGTTATTCTAAACTGTTTGATTGCTTTCCAGTCGGTGAAATTGAGGACTTGCGAACTCGTAAATTCATCAAGGTATCCAATTTGCCTGACAATTTGTACATTCATTGGATTGAAATACTTGATCTAACTGTGGCCATGCATTTTTTAATGTGCCAAAATAAGGATGTTCTTTATTCGGTTTATCAACAGAGTTTATGTCGACATGAACATGCTTTATTGCCAAAAGCTATGATTATGGGTAAATTATTTGGATGCATAAATCCAAATTATAGGAAAAAGGAACCGTTGAAGTATAATTTGAATAACATGCAAATGATTTTTGTGTTGTGTACAATGATAACAATGACTAATTATGGTCCACTTTTGGATACTCATAATGAGCTTACTAATATTCAAGATATCGAGTGTGGTAATTTAAAAAAATCCATCGAATACAGATCAGGTATATTATTATCGAATCAGTCTACAATTCCACAAACAAATGATGTATGTTATGAAGCTATATATTTTGGAAAACCAAGAATTAAGTAGATCTATAAGTTATTATTTTTACTAAAAATGTTATAATTAAACACATGTTCATAGTTTTAGAAACTATCACTTATTTAACTGAAATGCATATGAATTTAATTTTATTAAATGTAAGTAACTGAAGTCAAGCTTTGCATGAAATATAAAACAATATTTTTTAGTTATAACTAATATTTTGGAATCGACCTTGTTTCAATTACTGTTCTCATAAAATCGGCAGATTTTCTAGGTGTCCGTGTTCTATTTGGACTTGAAAAATCAACTCTGTATAAGCCAAATTTTTCTCTACAACAGATATGAAATTACTAAATAATTGAATATGGTAAAGTTTTTATATCTCACGTGTAGCCTTTTAACCATTCAAAGTTATCTATAATGCTCCACACAGTGTAACCAGTAACTTCACAGCCATTCTTAATTGCCTTCAACACTGCTTGTAAGTGTAACTAAAAGAATTATAATGTTATTTTCATCAAGTAACATAAGCAAATACTTTAATTAAATTACCTTTATATATTCTATACGATCAGGATCATTCAAATCACCGTCTGAAGACCAGCCATTTTCAGTTATAATCACTTCTGGATTATCATAACGATCTTTAAACCAACTAAAGGATAAAATATTATTAATTTATTCCAGTACAATTAATGATAAATTACTTTAATACTCTGGTCAGTCCTTCAGGCACTTGATATAGCCATGAAGATTTTGCGCGTTTCCAATTTGGATCTACTGTCATTTTTAAATTTAAATCCGAATCCCATGATGGCTTAACATAGTCATTGCTGGTATTAAAGTTGGAAACAATGCGGCTGGTGTAATAATTGTATCCCAGAAAATCAGCAGAACCACGAATAAAAAGCGTCTTTTTTTCATCCATTTTTGGTAGGCGCGACAATAATCGATTCTCTCGTAAACTATTGCTACTTATTGTTCGTATCATTTCGGGTGGATATCCGCCTGATTTACTGAAGATAGGATACAATAACCAACCAAGCTATAATAAATGAATTGATTACATTTCTTTGAAGTTGTAGTATGTATCTATGACTTACATTAAATTGTAATGCCCTTTCAATATTCCTGGTAGTTTCCGCTTGAGGATCATTTATATCGAAAAATCCCCTTCCACTAAGTGTAATACCAACCTTTCCCGTTCCATTTTTGTAAATTTTATGATAATTATTGTGATAAGTGTGGTATGCCGCAGCATGTGCCGTTAGAATATTATCAATGCACAAATACTCTCCAACTCCTGTAGTATTTACAAGTGGAGCGGTTATTCCAGATCCATAACCATCGACACAAAAGTCAAATGGTTCATTAAATGTAATCCACCATGGAACACGATCACCGAACGTTTTAAAACAGAAATCAGCATATTCTCGGAAATATTCGATAATTATGCTGTTTGTAAGGCCACCAAATTTTTGTAAATAATTTGGCAAATCGTAATGGTAGAGAGTAACCATTGGTTGTATTCCATTTTCGATTAATCTATTGATCAAAGTATTATAATATTTAACAGCAGCCTGATTCAATGATGAAACATCACCATTTGGAAACAAACGGGACCACGATAATGAGAAACGATAAAATTGAAACTAAAATATAATAAAAGAGAATAAAAGTCCACTGACAAATAATGAATCGAATTTAATATTATACTTTGGTTTGTTTAATTGCTTTTATATCCTCTTCAAAGAGATGATATGAATCTGGACCAATGTCACCACTAGAATGATCAGCAATCTTTTCGGGATGTTGATGAGTAATTTCATCCCAAATGCTATTACCTTTACCTATAATTTTGAATTTTTGTCACAAGAGAGTCAGAAAGAAAAGTGATTAGACATTACCATCTAGATTCCATGCGCCTTCAATCTGATACGCAGCAGTCGCAGCACCAAATTTAAAATTTGGAGGAAAACTTTCTTCTATCTTTGCGGATTCAAATACGTCTACCGCTGATACAATGGAAATACTAAAAATTATAGAAAAGGTTTTGTCGTATTATTATGATAATGAAAAACTACTTAGAATACGTACCAGTGAATTAAAGCAAATAAATTTGCCGTTTTGATGAATATTAATTTCATTAGAGAATTTCTGTAACACGACTTGCTCCTATAAAATAATTTTAGTAATGACATTCGTTGTTATTTAATTATTTAAAAATGAAGTAAAGAAAAATGTGGAATTATGGATTTATCGCAGATTGGTTTACCGCATGAATTTAAATACAAAACATTGTATGGGAATAGAGTCAAATATTGACCTTATACACTTTAGTAAAAATATCAACATTAAATTGTTTGTGTAGAAGCTGATTTCTTAAAATATTTGAACTTATATCTATTATCACCCAAATAAACAAAATTCATTATCAATTATATTTCAGTTACATTTCAAACACATAACATTTCACTTACCTGCTTAATATTAATATAGTCGTTTCAGTAATATACTAGAACTGTTATTGTTCTTCTAATGTGTAATTGAAATTGAATGCATTAGAAATATGATACAGCAAATCTAGAAATTAAGAGAGATTATGTTATCAAATTTTAATGCTAAATTTCATAAATCAATGTACGAGTATTTATGCGAAACATACATAGGCGATAATATTAAGCTTTGAAGCTGTGGCAAAAATGTGAAATATTCAATATTTATTGTTCAACAACTACATACATTTACGCTTAATCGCGGTAGAGTTTTGATTAGTGTTGGAATTAATTTAATCAAGTAGATGTACAAAGCACATCAGATGTACATATTGTAAATGTGTATTGTGGCTCCTATAATTGATGAAAATTTAGCACTGACCAACTAGTTGATTTTCAGTTGTTTTACAATTAAGTTTATTTTCAAAATGTTCGCGATTTTCGTTTCAATTTTAGCAATTGCAGTATTTTATTTATTAAAAAAGTGGGTAGATGGAAACCTTCCAATTAATTCAATATTCAGCTATTTCAAAATACGCAATATTAAATATTGGAAACCAGCGTTTATACTTGGTAGTTCATGGCGATTATTTTTACGTAAAAATAATTCACAGGAGTTTGTGACCTTGTTATATAAATCATTTCCCGGAGAAAAGTAATTATTATTGTATAATTTGAATTAAAGCATAACATAAAAGAACTAATTTTATTTTTAATAGAATTATTGGTTTCTTTGATGGTTTATTTCCAATTTATGTATTGAAAGACATCGAAGTCATCAAAAAGATTACAATAAAGGATTTTGATAATTTTGAAGATCATCGTGCAATTATAAACTCCGAGACAGATCGACTCTTTGGGAACACGTTATTGATAATAAAAGGAAAAAAATGGAGGGAAATGCGATCGACCTTAAGTCCAGCATTTACCGGTACGAAAATGCGACAAATGTTTGACTTTGTTGTTGAGTGTTCAAATAACATGGCAGAGTTCTATGTAACAGAGAGCAGTAAAGGAAAACCATTGAAATTGGAAATGAAATCAACATTTTCACGAATTACAAACGATGTAATTGCATCATGTGCTTTCGGATTAAAAACAAATTCATTCGAGAATCCAAATAATGAGTTTTATACAATTGGTTCGGAAATGTTTAAATCATTTTCGAGTGTGAAAGGAATTTTCAGAATATTTTTACTTCGAACTGTTCCAAAATTAATGTGTGCATTGGGAATTGAATTCCTTGACTCTTATATTCGCGAGTTTTTCCATAAAGTTATCTTAGAAACAATGGATGAACGAGAGAAACACCAAATTTATAGGCCAGATATGGTAAATATTTTGATGCAAATACGAAAAGGATCATTTGAAAAATCAGCAATCAATGAAATTGGTGATTCAAAACAAGAAACAGCTGGTATGGCTGTGGTAGAAGATTATGATGTGGGAAAGAAAATTGCAAAGAAGCTGGATTGGAATGACGATGAATTAGTTTCTCAGGCATTTATTTTCTTTGCGGCCGGTTTTGATACAACTGCAAATTTGTTACAATTCGCTGCCTATGAATTGGCAGTGAACTTTGAATGCCAAGAGAAATTAATTGCAGAAGTAGACAGAGTATCGTTAGAATTAAATGGTGCACCACTTACGTATGATTCTCTACCAAAACTCAAATATATGGATATGGTTGTATCCGAAGCATTACGAATGTATCCCGCTTTACCGTTTGTCGATCGAATGTGCGTGAGAGATTATCATTACCAGGACGATCAATATGATTTTGAAATAAAAAAAGATGAAGCAGCAATTTGGGTTCCAGTCGTTGCAATTCATTACGATCCTGAATTCTATCCAAATCCAGATAAATTCGATCCAGAGAGATTTAGTGATGAAAATAAAGCGAATATGAATATGGCAGCTTATATGCCTTTCGGTGTTGGTCCTAGGAATTGTATTGGTAAGTCAATAATCAATTTATAATATAATGGACTAAATTTCATCATAATTTATTTTGTTACAGGATCTAGATTTGCATTAATGGAAATAAAATCAGTATTTTATCATTTGCTAAAGAATTTCACAATTCATCCATGTAAAGATACACAAATACCAATGGAACTGAAAAAAATACCATTTGGAATTGCTCCAAAGTACCCAGTTGAGCTAGAATTTAAGAAACGATAATTATATTATGAAATTAAGCCGATACTGTGTCAGTTTACGATTTGTTTGAAATATTGATATGTTTATCTTTATTGTTTTTTGAAACCGATAAAATAAAGATAACATAATGGTGAAAAAATTACGCCGTTTATTTTAATGTTCTGTGATTGACCGAAGTAAACATTGAATGACTCACATATTCTATCATATTTGTAGGGTCACGCACAATTACATTGGCCGTGGTCTTGTATTTTGGCAAGATTTAGTTAGAAAAATTTTATATGTAAACATTTTGAGTTTAAACTTTGAATTAATTCAAACTGAAATTGTGAAATCGTGTTTTTTTTTATACACAAATATGTATTTCATGAGAATTACGTATATGAAACCACCTGGTACGAAATTAATACTCATACGCATAATTATCTTTGAGTATGTATTTGTTTCATCTGAACGATGAAACAATGACAATGGATTTTTGTTGATAGACCAGACTAATTTATCAATGGATAGCGAACCGCGAAATTTCGGGCCAGACCAAACATAATAAACATGTTCGTTATTCATATTATGAGATCTATAAGTAAATCATGAAACTACATACATGGAAAGATTTATTTATCGGTAATAACATTAATGTTTGCGTACACACACTCTTTTGTAACAATTTTTAAAATTCTAATTGTACGATGATGTGTTTATAAACTGATGTTTTGTGAGCCATAGCGATCAGTACGAATAAGGTATTCCCAACATTAATTCGCAATTTAATCGACCAAACAAAATTTAATATTCACTAATCAAGAATTTTAGTTAAAATTATTATTCAATAACAGTGCAATTAGTTGAGATGATGTGGCTTCTATTAGTTTTAATATTAATTGTATTTGTTTCCTACAAATTGTATAAATGGACAACAGCTGAACATGACTT
Organism: Coboldia fuscipes; assembly: GCA_001014335.1. Taxonomy (NCBI): domain Eukaryota; kingdom Metazoa; phylum Arthropoda; class Insecta; order Diptera; family Scatopsidae; genus Coboldia; species Coboldia fuscipes. The sequence continues at coordinate 88,485 of JXOR01000749.1, read as the reverse complement.
TTTTAAAGAACGAGGAGTCAAGGCAGTCGCACCCATTCCTTTCCTTGGGACAACTGGATATCACATGTTTTTTAAGAAGATAAATACGTTAGACTTCATGAATGCATTATATTACGCATTCCCCGATGAGGAGTAAATAGATGGCCATTAATTTAAACACATACGCCGAATTTTATTAATTTTGGTTCTATTTTTAGTGTTTCCGGTTTTTTTGATTTCGGCCATCCAATTTATCTAATTCGTAATCCAGAATTAGTCAAACTATTGGCTGTTAAAGAATTTGATAATTTTCCAGATCATAAATTGGCATTCAATGCTGAAAATGATGATTTATTGGGTAATTCATTAATTTCAATGACGGGACAACGTTGGAAAGATATGAGATCAACATTGAGTCCGGTCTTTACTGGCAGTAAAATGCGACTAATGTTTCAGTTAATAAATGATAGTGTACATGAAACGGTTAGTCATTTAGTTGATGAATCAAAAGCTGGAAAAGAAATAAAAGTTGGAGTGAAAGAAATGTTTTCAAAGTTTTCCAACGATATTATCGCCACTTGTGCATTTGGTATCAAAGTGAATACATTTAAAAATCCAGATAATGAATTTTATGAATGTGGACAACAATTTCGTAACTTCGGTAGACCACTCTTCATATTAAAATTCTTTTTTGTTCGGCTGTTTTCACGATTAGCTAAAGCTCTTGATATTCAAATAACTGATAAACGTATTTCTCGGTTTTTTATATCAACAATCCTCGATACAATGAATGCCCGTGAAAAACATCACATTGTGAGACCTGATATGATTCATTTATTGATGCAGGTGAGGAAAGGTGATTTAAAACATGAAACCGGTGATGGATCGAAAGGAAATGAAGATTCTGCTGGATTTGCTACAGTTGATGAATCCACAATTGGCAAACGAATTGTTACCAAAACATGGTCGGATATCGAATTGGTGGCGCAATGTTTCTTATTCTTTTTAGCCGGATTTGACACCACCTCGACATGTTTAACTTGTGCTGCTTACGAGTTGGCACGAAATCCAGATATACAGCAAAAATTAAAAGAAGAAATTTTATCTACCGAAGAGCAATTAAATGGCGAACCTCTCTCATATGAGGTCTTGAACAAAATGAAATATATGGACATGGTAATATCAGAGGTGTTACGGTTATGGGCACCTGGTCCACTTACGGATAGACTTTGTAGCAAAGATTTTTCCATTTCATTTAATGGACGCGAATATGAATTTAAAAAAGATAAACAAATTTGGATACCAATGATGTCGTATCATCGTGACCCAAGATTTTTCCCGGATCCAGAGAAATTTGATCCAGAACGGTTCAGTGATGAGAATAAGCATAATATTAACGTTAATGCATACTTGCCCTTTGGCATTGGTCCTCGAAACTGCATTGGATCCAGATTTGCACTAATGGAGGTGAAAGCTATTTTATATCATCTACTAAGACAATTTGAAATTAAGGTGTACGAAGAAACTGTTATACCACTTCAGTTAGGCGGTACATTCGCTGAAGGTCTTTTAAGCAAAAAAGATTGTAAACTAGAATTCAAATTAGTAACTGATAACTGATAACATTAAATCTAAATAAGACATTATTGAAATTGTTGTCACTAAATTAGATGAGGAAAGAATGCAGCATAAATTATTGATATTTATTATGTCAACTCAGATATTTATGTAACTTATGTTGTTAAATGTGGTTCTTTTATATTTATTTTAACATGAATGTGTATTTGGTAAATATATTATTTCACAGTTTTATTTTTTAACAATTTAATAAAAATTGATGATATTATCTGTTTATGATCTGAACAGATAAGATACTAATTGATGAAGGCAAATGTTCCAGCCAGTAAACATTTAACTTTATCAATCGATAAATGAATAATATTCGAATATAAGAAAACCGTTTTATTTACATACATAATTGTATGCCTAAATTAAATTAGTTTTGTCCGTTGGTCGTGTTTTAGCCAGTTCAGAAACCAAAAATGAAGTACAGCATCAGAATAAATGTTCAATACTTCTTTACTGATAAAAATCAACAGGTCCATCTGGAAGAGTGCCTTCATTGATTTGTCTTGATCTTTTATATTCTTCCAACTAGAAATTATAAATTGGATATGTTTAATCCGATCAAGTTACAATTAAATTCAATATAAAATTACCCATTGCTTCAGTAAAACGTAGAGAGCAAACCTTCTGGCATATGCATTTGTTTCAAAATCATCACCAATTGGCTTCACTGGATTATTCTGAGATACTTGTGGCTGAAGATAATAATTGATTTAATAAAAAAAAAACTAATTTAATGGATCAATTGAAAACAGTGTACCAAATCAGAATTATCCAAATTATTTGAGTTGATTCCAGCTGGTAGAGCTTGCCGTTTTCCATGGCCGCCGAAACAAGAATGTCCAAAAGCAGCACAACCCCCTTAAACAGTCAAAATACCGATATTCATGAAGTAATATATTGAATGCCAAATAATTACAAATACATTCGAATTAAGTAAATGATTATAGAATAACATCGACCGTTTAACAAGAAATATATGCTTCACTCTAATGATATTGTTTGAATGAGATCGCATTTCGAAATAATATTGTAATTAAAATTTATTAAATTCAATTGGTAGACTTTCATGTGATACATTCTTATATTGATTTTAGCTTCATCATGCATAGTTGCATTCATAATTACATCATCTCCCAAATAAACAATAGATGTAAGACGATATTGTTAATTGAATTTTCAACAAAAATACTGAATATAGTGTCAAGCATAATGAGTATAACAAACTAAATTAAAATTTCACCAAAGATATATGTACACTATAATGAAATTAACTATGACACATAGTTCAGCATACAAAAGAAGCGTATGGCAGCTTGAAGATTGTGAAAAATAAAAACAACAAAACACGTTTGCCTTTTATAGAAGCAAAATATTCGTGGAAAACAAAGAAAAATTAAAAATGTTGGTTGGTTATCGCGAAACTTAATCACACTCATTATTGAAGGGTATACACTTATACACTCAACATATAGATGATGATAACATAGGTAGTTGATACTATTATTTATTAATTTTTTTTATGTTTTTTTTATCAGAAAATTTTTAAATTTAAAAAAAAAAGATTTACGTTTTCATCATTACTTACTTATTAGCTTTTTAGTTGTCTTTTCATTATCTGTAAATTTATTTTTTCTATGCTTAAACATTTCGTGTTAAATAGAATTAATTGTACACTAAAAGTGTTTTCTTATTCATACATGTGTGTACCACTGAATAGCAGACAGTATTTCTATGATTTTAATGGAAAATGGATGGGTTGTGTAATTATATAAACTTTCAAACAATAATCAAATTTTCTATGCTGATCAATTGACGTAACATATTTATGAAAACATCATCATTATATCCACTATGGACTTTAGAAAGTTTTTAATTGATTTTATTATTATTTGACCATATAAAGGTTCATAAGTCAATTGAATAGTCCTGTATTCATAAACGATACACGTTAATTGACTTTCCGTTAATAGTGATATTTTAAAACATTGGATACTTTGAAAATTTCTAAATTGAAAATTTATTATTTTTCTTACCTATAACTTATGGGTTAAAGGTAAGCAAGAAATTTCTTCATTAGATTTTATAGTGATTCTAAAAGTGTTGAATCACAAAAGTGAATTAGAAAAATCTAAGTTTCACATTGGTCTCACTAGTTCAAATTGAGAAACAGAATTGAATCTAGAAGAATTGAAAACCAATTTGATTTGATTGAATCCTTCATTCAGTTATATTGTGTGATGTTGTAATCGAAAGATTGAATAGTTTCCAACAGTTCTTTATGCAAAATGAATATGAGAAAATCAGAAAATTCAATCTAAAATCTTGGCGGGCATCAATCTACCCCCATCACATTTACCGAATATTTAAAAAATATAAAATGTTTTGCGTTGGATTTATTATGTTGTTTATTGTGGGAACTTTATCACAGTATTGAATTGTAACAAAAAGTGTATAGGGACGTAACGATTGAATATTTTAATGAATACCGTTATGTAAATTTTTAAATGAAAGTTTTTGTTTCGGCCTAATCCATATTGATTGAAATAATATAGTCAAAAAAATTGTTATCCTACGGAAAATGAATTTCTTTTTTTTTTTTTTTTTTTNTCACAGTATTGAATTGTAACAAAAAGTGTATAGGGACGTAACGATTGAATATTTTAATGAATACCGTTATGTAAATTTTTAAATGAAAGTTTTTGTTTCGGCCTAATCCATATTGATTGAAATAATATAGTCAAAAAAATTGTTATCCTACGGAAAATGAATTTCTTTTTTTTTTTTTATTTTCTATGAAACGAAAATGTTAAATAATTTTGATCATCGTAAACATAATCAGCCAATTATTACTGTTATTTGCAACTTATGATAATACAACCTATTTACAAATGTTTACTTACTGTCTACCATTTTTGGACACATTAATATACATTTTGGTATCTAATAATTTTGAAAATCAGTGATTTTTTTATTGCTTACCAGCTGCTGGAATAGAGTTTCAGAATTACACATTAGAATTCAATTAAAATGATTAAGAATTTTTAACATAAAAAATTAAAGTACACAAAATCATATTTAAATGAAATAAATGATATAAAATTCACTTGATAAGTTCACAATTACAATCAGAATTTAAATTATTAACTCTTTTAGTAGACCATGCAATTAAATTGATCTCTACATTGAAATAGACACAAGGTAACACAATTATTCATAAATGGATTAGTGAATTTTAAATTGATTTTATCCTTAATATGTCCATTTCGTATTTATAATGGACAGTTTGGAAATCATTTTAATTGAACGGGCACTGGTTCAATTCTTTTGTTATATTTGCACAATTTTTTTTTATAATGATTTATGGTAACGCACAACTAATTGGTAAAATAAAACTTATGATTCCATACTCACGTTTTGCTTGAATATTTTTTGTCAAACTGATGACCACCAATAGAATGGCAATATATCCAATCACAAATTGTTTCATATTTAATTGATTTTTGTTCCTACTAATAAAATCTGTATAATGTTTATTGTTAGAAATTTTTTTATGCGAAATGAATTTCTTAATTCAATATGAAGAAGATTCAAATCTGAGATTTTAAATGGCGTAGTCTTTACGAATTTTTTGTTCAAATTTTCACAGATAAAACACTATGATTCTATGTAACTAACGGAAAATTTTAAATTGAAAATCAACTACAATTAACTTTGAAAGAAAATTGCAATGATTTTATCCACAAAACTAATTTAACAATTTTATGAATTTTGAAAGCTTTTGAATTTCCTTTCGAATTTTACAGGAATATTCAGCTTTTATTAACCGTTTATCTTAAGGAGATTTTTAACCGTTTTCAAATACGATGAGGATTGGATCGTGAACAGAGTTAAAATGAGAAACAAAGTCATGATTGGAGCCCTTTTATGTTACACACGCTAACGGTGTGAAAGTGATGTGCTACCCCCACAGTCACCACCTGGCTAAGAGTACAGTTTACGAGGAATAGAATAATGGTTTGAATGACGGGCGGACTATGCGCCTTGAAGCCTCACCAAAATCAACGAATCTACCAAAAATTGACATTCTTCCTAAGTAGATATGTATGTATATAACGGAGGATTGTGTGTACCCATGAAAGGTATTTGCAACTAAACAACGTGTATTAGCATCGTGTTGTATTTGTTATTAGCATAATAGCAACATTGATGTCACTTATTAACATTATATTGCCATCTATGCAAGCAAGTACGTAAAACATGATGTTATTCTTTCAACGTTTGGTATCGCTTCTGTTATTACAATCAATGCAATTGTTTTCATTTATAAAAAATTTTTCTATGTTTTTGATTTGCTTTTTAACAATATTTATTGAAATAACAACATAATAAATGTATACGAAATGCATACAATACCAACCACAGAATTGACAAGCGTAATTGAAGAATAAGGAACTGATAACAAAATGATCACCTATTATGTAAGGTATTTGGGTGTTGTTGATCATTATTGTCAGCCCACTCATTGTATGATAAAAGTCATGTTACCCAAAAATAAACGGGGTTAAATACAATTCTGTTCAATTGATTACAAAAATTCAGATGACAGGTGTTAAACATTCCCTTATGGATACTCTAGTATTTTGAATTAAAAATCAATTGTCTGACAACTGTTGAATCGGTTTATTAATATTCAACTGATACTTATCGTTACCAGCTCATTGGTTTTCATTTGGATTAAATTTAATTACTCTATTTATGGCAGTTTCAACTCAATTAACTTGTATGAATTTATTTATATGAATATACATATTTCTGACTGGATAATACAGAGACTAACAGTACAGATTAAATAATAATAATAATAAATACATTATTTTTGTTTTCATTAATTCATTTTTAGATATTTTATTATCAAATAATAATGGACTTATGGATTTATTGAAATAATAACATTATTGTTACTTACTTTCACGATTTCAATCAGATAAGCTAGATAAAAACTAATATGAATTTTAGTATAATCATAATTGAAGGATTCATTCTATTATACCTTGAATGTATTTATTGTTGTTTCAATTCCATTTTATTCATCAAATACATATTACCATTATTTTTCTATGATAATCAGTGAGAACTTTTTATTCATAAAATTTATATGCACAATCTAAAGCACATTAATTACATTATTCAATATAGACGTTTTACGTGTGTATTTCTAGTGAATTGAAGTCAGCTAACTTAATCTAAGTAAACATAAAATATGTACTTGCATTCGAATTATAAATCCCCACGTGTAATTTTTTAATAAACTGATTGTGAATGATTACAGATTTTAACATTTTATTAATTATTTGTGAATAATGTAAATGAAATATTCACAGTTCTTAATTAAGAATAATATAATTAGAATACCTTTTGAATAATTTCCATTCGCATTTGTTTTAAAAATAATCGTATTTTATGAATTTAAATTTAATTCTGATTTACCTTATACTGCTGTATTCAAAATTTATTCATAATTTGCAGTAAATTTGATTTATGTTTTTTCGTAGACAGTATCAATTTGATAATGATTGATGTTCATCAAGTGCATAAAAACTAAAGATATTTTAAATTTAGATTTAACCAAAGAACATCCGAGACAGGAACAAAAAGGTGAAGCGATTTTATTAGGAACTAACCACCTACATAACTAGAGTACGTGACCGAATTCTTTACTGACCAAATTATCGCATCATAACTTCATAGTGATAATAATGATCATAGCATTAGAGGAAACATATTGTGGTCAGACATATATGAATATGTTGAAAACAAAATTGTTGTTCATTTGTTTATATGTTGTGACAAACATTTAGCAAACAGCAGATTTCTATCTGATTAAGACTCCATATTGTGTCGTTATACATAATGAAATAATTATGGAATACGTAAACCTCTGGCAGTAACCATCAATCTAATCAGGAATGATTATCACGTGTCATAATGCTAATAATATTTTGAAAAACTCTTTAATTATTTTCATTTAATATAACAATGCATTCCATAATTGTGGTCAAAGACTCCTTTTACGTACTTTGTTTATTTCACTTCAACAGATTTTATTTTATGTTGAGTATACATAATTTTAAAGAGTTGCAATTCCCTTAGGAGACATATGTACGTGTTTAACATGAAAATCGTTTTCCCTTTCTCACAGCGGACAGGCACAATGCACAGAGGCATGTAGAAAAGTTATCACCGAGAAAAATCATCATCATCAATTCTTTTAGTTTAAACTAGGAAGCATTTGGGTGTATACTAAAAGTTAACGGATTAACTAAAAGTTTCGAAATCAAGAAAGTAATGTAGTGAAAATCAACAATCACATTGTTCATTTTTGCATTTCGTGTATTTTATTATAAAGAATTACCTTTAATTTATCGATTGATGATGTTTGTAAGTTTGGACATAGAATCCTAAGGATTTGAATTAAATTGAATTACTTGCTTGTTTTGCAGAGAAACGATTTCTTTTTTTTTTTTTTATTATCCGGAATCAAACCATCTGGACCAATTCTAAAACAATCCATTAAAATATTGTTTTCTTAAATTAAACTAATTTCCATATAGCAAATTGATTATTGGCCAAATTTTTTGGAGGAGTTGTTTTCCTTTTCGTAAATTTCTGTATTTCTACAATACAATTTTTCTACTGTAGAAACAAGACAGTCTTTTAAAGCATTTCTATATTGTTACCAGACAACAAAAATAGGTAGTCTGTTTATATTATGGTAATTAATAGGGAAATTCATTTGAATTTCTGTAACATTTTACATTTCTTTTATTTAACATTTTAAAGGTATATAACTGTTAATATCTAACATGGTATGTTACAGTTTTTAAGTGTTAATTTAAAATTTACGCGGTAGGTAAAAATATCAAAAACAGTATGCGAAAGTAACAAATTAATGTATATTGCCACTTTATGTTAGATGGTAGTTATTAAAACAGCATTCGATGAACCATTGCAATTACTGGAACAAAAATTAACAGAGCTGACATTTGAATAGTAATGCCACCATTTATTCCTTTGCATTCAATTGGCAATGGATTGGCGATGCTTTTGCATACTGCTTGTTGGAAATTTAAACTGGCCAATTTTGATGTTTCACTGTCGAACAACTAGAAATATAAAATTATGATTTGCATATTATTATTAATAAAAAGAAAAACACAATTTATGATTTTTACGTACATTCTTAAATGTTATCGTAGGTACTGAAGTCAAAGCTGGTGTTAACATATTAGTTAATTCACCGTTAGTCTTTAAGGCAATACTACCCTCTGTACTGTTGGCACATTGTGCAATTACATTCCAATTCATGAGACCTACTTGTTTGGCGCATCTTTCACCTGGATAAATTGAGTCCGGGAATGTTTTTCCCATACTCATCAGACAGTTGATATATTCAAGTGTTTTACTTTCTCGTGTATGTTCATTTTGGAAAGAGTCAACTTGAATATTTTTAATTGCACATGATTGAATTTTATTGCCGTAACATTCGTCTGGTCCATGATGACAAGTAAACAGAACATCGGCACCTTGTGTTGTATACTAAGAATACAAAAATCAAATAAATTATTGATAAATCACCACTACACTTAATATCAATTTGGTATAAAATGGAATTGATTATTAATTAATAAATAACAATTATTCAATTACATACATTTGATTTTCCATATGGGATCAGTTTAAGTTCAATAAATTTTCCCAGTGGTGAAGTCATAATTGGATACAATTGTTTGGTGATGAATGCTTGACTGTCCGGGCACAGCGCCTCATAATACACATTAACAGGTAACTAAAAAATAAAAATAATAATAAAATTAACATCGAATTATAATTATCGCAAAACACATCATCCAATCTAAGTTCAGTCGTATTCCTGTTTTCACAAATTTCATATTAGCATTATGTTTTGAGTGAAGAAACACGTTTTTGGGTATACGATAATAATTTGTATACTGATACCTTTTGAACGTGAACTAAGTATATGCATGTATGAATTTTGTTCGAGAATTTTTGATAAACAATTCTTCCAAATTTGTATTTGGACACATATGGCGTATCTGAGATTCTAGTACTTTCATTAATAATTTGATTATTGATGCTAACTGAGTGTAGTTTCAATTACGTAGAAAATTGAAATAAAATCAATTGATAGAAGTCAAAATGAATAAAGTTTATATACATAGAATAATATGTATTACATGTATAATAACCATGACGAACAGTATCATTAACTTCTGTTTTTTTAAGATACTAATTAACTTAAGGTTTTTTTTAAATAATAAAACTAATGAATATCTTTTATTTTATTGAAAATTTCCTTTAAAAAACAAGCAAATCAATGTTACATTGAACGTATTTAAATATTAGTCACGAAAATTAATTGTATGTTTAAAAAATAAACAGAAAATAAATTACAATATATGCAATCAGAAAACATTTTGTATCAATAATGATATATGTACATACATATATTAATGTTTCAACATAATTCATAAATGTTTGATTTTATTTTTTGTCATACAAAATAGATAATTATGAATAACCATACGTGAAGTACATGCAAATCAAAATGACTCTTATTCAATAATAAAAATACAGATAATTTTAATGTCAGTAATAATAAAGTAATTTTCACCGATAAACCAAGTGAAAAGAAATATAATTAAACATCCACTTTTGGAATAAAATTTTTAATAATCGTTTCATTTAAATCAGTTAATGGCAATCAGCAATCAGTATAAATCAACTATATCTAGTTTAGGATAAATTAACTATTACATTTAAATAGAATAATATGAAACAGTCCATTGTAATAAGTCGATGGAGTAATTAAATTAAAACAATGTGATATTTGACCTTTACCATCATTCGACAAGATCATTTATAAAAGAATATGTGCTACAACTACTGAATAGTAATAAAAAAGATGTGTAGTTTGAATTACGAATAGATTATAGTAAGTTACACAAGAGAATAACCATTAACTGACTTTAGTCGATGTACTCAATGTGCTCAATTGAATAATTTGATAATGTAAAAGTAAAAAATTGCCAAATAATAGATAAATTTCAATAAAAACAGCAAAAATCAGAATATTTGGAGTACAAAAATTCAATAGAATAAAAACATGTATTTAATTTGAATTTACTTATTATCTAATAAAAGAATTTTAATTCTCAAATTTTGAAATTTAATAAATAAATATACTGTTTTGGAGCTGTGTAAGAGACGACGCCCAGAATTAACATTTAAAAAAGTGCCAACAAATACTAATAAAACAAGTAATCAAATATATTTTGGATCTTAAGAAGTGGAAAACTACCTCCATATTTAATGAATTGGAATAACATTAACATATCTCACCTTTAAGTAATCTGCACTGCAGATAGAAACCAGTGAAAGTAATCCAATAAATTTCCACATATCGAAAACAAATTTATTTTTTTTCCAATTATGATCAAACGACAATAAGGTTCACTTTAGCTAATACACTTTACTGTGATTCGACTAACTCCAACAGAAGCTCAACTGAAAATAAAATAAAAATTAAGAAAAATATAATAATAATGATGATCGCATACATACATATAAACGTATGGAATATGCGATTTCATGCTTAATATTTTTTATTTTTCTTTTAAACCAAACGTTATTAGATGTACATAACACATAGAAATGAAATATTGAAATCAAGTTTTATTTTACTTTTTATTGCAGAATGGTAACCACACAGTTCATATACGAGCAACAAATTTAAAGAATACAAATTAACTAAAAAGAGAAAAACCACCAAAAATTTAGAGACCACGTAGTAAAACGAATACCCAAAAGGTGGGATCTTCATAAAAATTGATTTAAAAAACCAGAACTCTATATTTTCATCTTGATACTACGCTGTTGAATTGAATGATGTGAAAATTAAACCAGTTTATACAGGTAACATCAATTGTTTAGATTACCTGTTTCGTTGTGTTGTGGCAGATTCAACAAACTGTTGTATAGTTACCGCTTCTACTTGCAAGACTTTCCTAACATGTTTTACTATACAAATATTAATACTTGTTTGGTATTTTAATTTCCCCTTTTACCAGAAATCTATCCACATTTCCATAGTATCAATTGAATGAATATTCATACGTACAAATACATGACATTATTAATTTCACAAATCCAAATATACAAAGTATATGTATAAGTATTTTGCCGGTTTTTTTTTTAAATAAATTCATCAATTAGTTGATTGCTATCATATAACACAAATGAATACAACAATGTTAATCTAACATTTATTCGATTCCAAATTGCATATTCATGTTTCCTATTGTGTATTTCAACTACGTAATTGTAATCGCCAAATGTTGCAATCGGAATATAATCACTTTAAATTATTAAATATAAATCAACAATATTCATTTGCTATCAATCGAATGTCTTATTATTTAAATTTGATAAAATACTTTATCTTGATTCAATGGAATTCTTAATTAAGTTCTAAATTTAATTAAAAGAATGTTTTGTTGCTTAACGTTCATAGAGGCATAAATAAAGATGACGGATATCACGTAAAGAATCCTTTTTCTAAATTGATGCAAACTTTGTCAGTTTCCAACAAAGTGTTATGGAACTTGACTACATTTTTGGTTTTGTTCATTAATTATTCTAAAAAAATTAACATTTCAAATGCTTATCAGATTATCTTAGAACTAATGTTTTTCATTTGCGACCATATGAACATAAAGCGACAGAATTGTAACATAACACAAGTCACACAAGTGGCAATAGAAGAGGTTCGTTGACCTTAGTCTATTATTCACTGAATTTGAAGCCACGTCGTATAAGATCAGCTCGTGCCTCTTTAATTTCTTCCTGAAGTTCCTTGGCCGCTTCGGGACAATCATTAAATGTTAATGTGCGATATACAACAGTGATTATTGAATAGATCTACAAAAAAGAATTTTAGAATTGAAATCTGCGAAAACAAAATAAGTGTTAGTTTAGGTAAATTTACCCCAAATGCTGCTATCAAAATGATTGGACTGTACTGAACCAATATCATCCACTCATCAGTAAATGCTGTTTGAATTCTACCTGTAATTATCATGATGTAAATACTCAGGAATATGTTAATTCCACAAATCCACTGCATCATTTTGGTCAACATTTTGAATACTAGAAATAAGATAGTAAATGAGATGCAATTCAATTTCAAAAAATAGGAAATAGGTTCCTTACAATTTGTCTAAATTACAGTATCACTAAAAAAATTACACTGTATCTCTTTCTACTGTAAATCAGCCGAATTAAAATTAGGTGAGTTGGAATAAATATTTATTTCTTCCCCGTATTTATTAGGACCGGCTGGATTGATTCAAAACAAAAATATGAGGATAATCAAAACAATTATATTCGAAAGAAATGTCAATAATTCGGATTGGGAGCGTGTCTTTACTATAATTATGACTTTGTTGAAATTACGAAATCGGCATTTTTTCCCGGTACATTCAAAGACTTTAAGAATCAGTTCAAAGTGATGTGCAAAATCATAACAATTTTAAATACAAATCCTTCAAAAAATGATCCGAAGAAGAAGATAATAGCCATTAAATTGATGTATTTATATTTAAATTCATAAAAGGAATATTATATTCTAGGTACATTTTATTGACTTTATTATCAGTTGAATTATCACTGCTGAACCTAATATCATGGCAATTAAATAAGTGTAGGTAGTTCCATCATATAACTACAGAATAATGTACATAAAAATTGAGGCTAAAACTATTGGCAATTAACTTATAATTAAAAACTTTCCGGCACTTTCATCGATCATTATTCTTCCTTGCATACAATTAGGTGTGTGGGAAATTATTCGGCTATGTGTTCGGATTTTAAAGAACTAATTGAATTAGTTTGTATTCATATGAGCTAAATATTTCACAAAAACATTTATAATATTTTCTTAAGTTAAGTAAATTTAATTGATTAAACAAATCGACTATAACCGCCTGGACGATATCCACCTCCTCGTTTTTTACCGCAAATTATATCTTCCATTAAGTCTTTCAATGGACTTGCTTGAATTCGGAAATTGAAATCGTTTGGATCTAGTGTACCAGCAGCAATTTTCTAAAATTAGCATAAAGTTAGTACCCATCATTTCCAAACAAACTGATATATTTCTCATTGAATTATTTATACTCACATTAAAACGATTGCTGAAAGACCATAATTCCTGTTCACCCTTTCCATTCAGGATCACTTTAAGGCCACTTACAAACTGTAATGTTGTTTCATTTCTCGCTATTATATGAATATTATTTGAACTGTACTCATCTTTTGGATTCCAGCAAGCAATTGCTGATGGATCCACAAGATTAAAGAACACATTACCAGCTGCATCTGTAGCTGAAGGGCCGCTCTCTATTCCTCGCGATCCAACTTCCTATAAAAAGTCAAAATGATAATTCTAAATATTTTCTAACAATTATTCACAACTCACATAGAAAGCTCGTGGCATAGCAGCTGGGTCATGTTCCCAAATGGATTCGTTATAAGCCAAATTTAAAGGAATACAATATTCGTTTATGCTGGCAAATGCATGGAAATAAAGACAACGATCGTCATCACTAACACTTGATGGAGGACGACTAGGAGAATTACCATTACCAATAAAATTTCCTTGGAACGTGTTACCAAAGTATCTCGTATTACGATTCTTATTCATTTTAGCTATTGCTAAACCAAATACACCATCCATAAGCTCAAATGAATCACCGGATATTGTGTGTGTTCCATAATCAATGTGCGGATACATGAATTTACTCTCAATTCGCCATGATCGATGTGTATATGAATCGAATACAACTACACCGAACTTTAAGCAATCAGCCATCAATACTTTAACTCGATTGCATTGTCCAATTGGTGGTGGATCAGCAACATCTAGGATCTAAAACGAATTTTAAATGAATTTAGTAATTTATTCATCAACCGGTAGATTAAATGTCAGACCGGTGTAATAAAAAGACTGCCAGGTGGAGCAACGCTTTCGGGTAGTTTATATCGCATAACTAATGTATCGGTCAATAAATTGAAAACGACCAATTGAGGTGGACAGTATTGAGTATTTCCGATACGGCCAGTATCCAAAACCCACATTCTTTGACACGGATCAATCTAAAATTTAAACTTGTAAGCTTTTTTGGTTTGATCTTGATGTTTTAAATAATTAATATTAATTACAGCGACACGAAAAACTGAAGTGAATCCATCGCAATTAGCACCTTTTCTACTACTCTGCCATTCATAGTTAGGATATCCCATTAATTTCGGACCATTAGTGCCATATTCACTAGATACAACACCCAACGTTTGTGGTATACCATCAACAAATCGTGGAATTGTAACAAACACTCTTGATTTTCCATATTCAGATTGGCCTGTTAAAATGCATTAATCGTTACAAAATTGAAAATAGATTTTTCAAAGTAATGAATACCTTTGTAATGAACAGCTACATCAATAGGCACCGAATTACCTGGAACATAATCACCACTTTGGATGGCTATTTCTCTTGCCGACCGAGAGGGAAATGAAAATTCCATTTCCTTCCAAGCGGCAACCGTTTTTAATTCTCCATTGCACAGATTTATCCAGGCACTGGATATAGTAAGCAGTAACAGCAGTAACATCTTAACTTTATGAACGCCTGTACGTGTAAAACAGTAGAAGGTCAAAATATCTTATAATTGGACTTTTTTTTTAGAAATTTAGAACAACAGAATAACAACGTTGTTTACAATTAACTCGGGTATGATATTATAGCAATTAAAATTGATAAGCATGAAAAATTGTGAATTAAGTGATATACCAAATTGTAACTAAATAATGTCATTTTAAATGTCGATTTAAATCAAACGAATAAACCGAACATAATTGATAAGCATCTAATATACAATATGGGTAGGCATTTTTTATGCAAATTGTTTAAAATTTACATAATTCATGTTCCCTTTTTATCGGACAATTAAACCAAACTTAGTAATTAATTACATTGAATTTCTAAAAAACAAAATTTAAATTTTATCACATTGAAATAATAAATTAGTTACACTTCCTGCTTATCGTAGTACATTTAACTTGAACATATCAATAAGTATGTAATTCGATAAACTAAATAAATCAACGGTAGGTAAAAGTGCCTTTCTTTCATTTTTATAATTATTGTCATTTGATTTGGAAATTTATCCATATGGACATGTGTATCAATTTTATATTAAAGTAACACAAAATCCGTAAGATAAAGCCGCACTTCACTTATTTCTTGAGACAATCAAAGTAAAAATTAAAATTTTAAAATGAAACCAATTCAACTGGTTTTCGTTATTTTCGTTTTAAACATAAAAGAAATATATGTCATAAACTTTAGCGTTACTTTACAATGTAAATATTTGCACGATAACCCACAATTATTCATACATATATGTACATATCTGTATATATATTAACTATATTTCAATTATAATTTAAAAAGATTACAAAATTCCAAATATTTTAAAAATTTGGAAAAATTGTTACAAATTAGATTCGTTATATTTTGTCTAAAGATTCTCATCATTTTGCAAATCACATACTTGGTTTAATGTATATACACTTAAGTAAATTGAAATCAAACAATATCTTTACTTTGTACCAAAATTGCCGGATATACAAGATAATAAATAACGAATTTAAAACAAAATAAAAATTCTACTTTTCTTAAATTAACTACTTTAACAGTCAACAGACAACTGAACTAGCTGCACGAACTACAATATGTTTTTATGTCTGCCTGTGGCACACTACCTAAATAAAAAATAAAACACCAAAGACATCATATCACCGTAAAATAAAAAAAAGATTTTAACTTCGTAAAGTAAAAACAAAAATGAAATAAATATCGATAAATAATCTACATACTTACCAAATTTTTATATTTATTAATAAAATTTAAATAACAATGTTACATACATACCTAGTTGATAATTTTATGCATATATTTGTTGCTTCCGAAAAACATCTCTTACGTTTAATATTAATAAATGTTCATATTATATACATAGTTCTTATTATGAGAATTAATATTCTTATATTATGATTTAAGTATAACGGTTTAGTAGACTGACTACTATCAATTACTACACTAACATTTCGTATTATGAAATTTAAAATTCGGTAAACTTAACTCTCCATTGATATAATAATGTACACACCTTATTTTAAATAATAACTTAAGGACATTCACCTACATTTATATCATTATTATTGAAAACAATTTAATGGTTTAAGATATTATAATGAAATAATTACTCTACAGGAGATATCTCTTCGAAATATTCGTTGATATTCGTGAATACTATAGGTCATTCTAGTGATTGTCATACATTTATAAGAAGCTATTCTTTTATAGTATTCTATGTATAATTATGGCATTTGATAATTTCATTATTTATTCCAGTTGTATTTAAATAACGATTCTCTAATTGGCAATAATTTACGTTTTAATCTTGTCACCACTGAACATAATTTACCACCAATCAAATCTTGTATATATGCTGCCTGAATTCGATAATTGATTTGATTTAAATCCATAGTACCTCTTGCTTTCTTCTGTAATTAGTGTGTTTTAATAAGATTTCTTTTATGAACCATTATTTATTGAAATTACCTGATATCGACTGCTGACTATCCACAAAACTTCTTTACCCGTCCAATTTTTCTTAATCTTCAAACCACTAACAAATTGAAGCGTTTCATAGTTCTGTGCTACTGTATGTATTGTCTCATGATTGTAAGGAAAACGACTATGCCAGCAAGCAATTGCCATCGGCTCCATTAAACCAAAGAATAGATTACCATTCTCATCCATTGCTTGTGGTCCACTTTGAGACGGTCTTTGTCCAAGTATCTAATGGTATAAACGAATTATAATGTTCTAACACCTGGCATTTTAAAATTCTACGACTTACCTTAAAACTACTTTTAATGAAATCGGATGAGTGTCTACATATAGTTTCATTATTAATCATATCGATGGGCACTGCATTCTCAGTAATATCAGCTAGACTATGAAACAATAAAGTACGTTCTTGATGTCGGTGTCCGATACTTGGGGCAACAGCTAAACCAAATACACCATCTGGAATAGTAACCGACTCATCACCAATGGTAATTGTGGCATACTTATCGTTTGCTTCAAATAATTTATTCTTAATTCGCCAGCACCGATTAGTTTTGAAGCTGTAGACTAGAAGAGCGAATGCTTGAACATCAGCTATGTAAACCATAGCATCACTGCAAACGTCATCTTTAAGATCTACCACCTATAAACATTTATTGAGCTCATTGAGATAATCTATTCAATTTATATGTAAATAAATACGGACCAATGTTACCAGCTGGGATTTTCCGGATTCAATGAACATGTCTGGTATTTTGTATCGATGAATGAATGTATCGTTTAATGAATTAAAGACCACTATTTGTGGTGGACAAATTTGTTTATCGCCGATTAATCCTGTGTCGAGTACCCAGATACGATTACATTTGTCTATCTGTAAATGAATCATGTTGGTATTTATAATACAAATCATTGACTTGTGTTATATGTACGTTGCTATTGAATTAACATTTACCGCAACTCGGAACACAGAAGTTAAGCCATTACAATCTTTGCCATGAGTCCGATGCCAATTATAATTTGGATATGCGTGTATACTATAGCCATTATCGCCGATTAAATCAGTAACGACTCCCAATGTCATCGGAATACCGTCAGATACGCGAGGAGTAGTGACAAAAAGACGAGACTTATCCATCTCTATTGAAGAAATTTCAAGTGTCATATAGGATTAATTTTTTAATACATTGAACACTTAAGTTCAATTGGCTCACCTGTATATTGGACATCCACATCAATGATTACAGCATTTCCGGGAACATATAATTTATTTGCTAACGCAAATTCTCTGTCGGCTTTAGTGGGAAATCCAAATTCTAAACTTTTCCATTCAGCAATCGACTTTAAAACTGTTTGATTACTTGCTAGAATAGGAGTACTATGACCAATCTTTTCCGACAAAATTATAAAGAGGGTGTATACTAAATAAATCGTTAACCTAATTGTATTCATTTTATCCCTCAACTGTTAGATTGTGGAAAAGAATATCCACTTAAATATGTTCAGAGATTTATTCATAAAAATTTAATTGTTCATGCTTCTGTAAATATAAATATTTAAATTATTAAATGTAAGCTTATTTACGCGAATCATCCTTATTAATGGTTCTTGAAGTTATTCCTCTTGAATAGTGTTCGCTTTCAAATTACAATTTATTTGAATAAAATTCATGCAAACCATTGAATTATGTGATGTGAGCAATTTTGTTTTCTTGTTTTTAAACAATGTTGACAACGAGAACGTGCTATTTTGTTATAAGAATGATAAATTTCTTAAAAATTTTGGCCATAAAATAATTGCGTATTATTCTTAAATATTCTTGAATGTTTTCAAACAAATTTATTCAACAGTTTATTTAACAATTGTAAAATTACAATCGTACTATATTCATAATTAATGGATGTCAGCATAAATAATTATTCAGTAATAGTTAGCCGACAATTGTATAACTCACCGACGGTCGCATGTCAGATAACAGGTAAAGCTACTAGTTGTTTTGTAAACGTGTCTAAATAATTGCACTTATCAATTTGCAATTATTTTATTAAGTGTATAATTTAATAAATTTGGTTCAAAGTGATATACTTTATCATTAACAATATACATCATTAATTTAATGTATTTTATCAAATTCGGGAATAAGTTGACAAGGTGACTGCATATACATTAACTTGAAGCCAACAGAAACATGTTTATTGTTGGTAACCACCGGAATAGTGATAGGACCGCTGTGGTAATCAGTGACTGGTGCATTTTGTGAAAAATCCTTTATGATACTGGCATCATTCAATTTTTCACCGCACAATCGAATTCCGTTTATTGAAATGTAATCATCCGGGCAACTAAAAATTTCTGCACCAGCTTGACCAACTGGTGAGAGTCGTTCATCATCTAACATGAAGAGATATTAAGTAGATTTTGCATTTAATAATAAGTTTAAGTAAATTCATAAACGTACCTTCATCGAAATTAATTAGACCAAATTCAAATTCTTCTCCAAGGATCTCATTTGAATAGGTAATGACACAGTATCCCGGGTTTCTTCGAATGCAGATTGCATAATTCATGTTATTCTAATTGATAAAAGATTTAAGATTATAATTACACTAATCAGTTATCTTTATATATAATTGTATTACGACTGTTATTTCATTATTTAAAATCTTCATCTTAATTACAACAATAAAATGATTGTTATAATAAATATCACGTTTCATTTAGCATTCCGATTAAATTTCTTACTGATTTATATTTGTAAATCACTGTGTAAAAGTTTTAATGTCGATAATACAGACTGAAAGCTTTCTGCTTTTACCTTATGAGATCAGCTGTTTTATATTGATTTGGTAAAAATTGTGTTATTATTTTTATTGAATAAAAACAACTGAATAAAATAGTCGGATTAAAAGTTACTTACTGTACGAATCCTTAATAATAATAATTAATAATATTACAACTCAGTATTGTAATACATTACTCAGTATTAGAACACATCCATTCACAGAAGCTGATAAAAATATAAGAAATCGCTATCTTGCATATAGAAGTCGCATCCAAATTAAATTACTTACTCTACGAATCTTTAATAATATTAATAACTGAGTGCATTGTCGATTTCGATGAGGAACAGTGTTTGTGGAAGTGCTTCTCGAAGATGTTTGTTATTAAAATAAGTGATTGTAATATGGATTCTGAATTAAAGGATTAAATTGCTCAAGTATTTAAAGTGAATAGAATTAAAGTTCTTAGGACTCTAGCATCTGTAATATAAGTGCATATCGTAACTATTTGTTTGAGTGTTTGCAAACATAGGATACCAAAATTCTTTAATGGACAATAAAATTCTAATAAAGACAGACATTTATCAAGTATATGATAAAATACACTTACAAAGTAACTCCGTTTCTTCTTCAATATAAATTTGGAATTCATCTCATAGTTGAAAGTCTGGAAGAATCCTTCGTGCTGTAAGTAATATTGTAGACAATGTTGAGGCGCAATTCTTTCTTGGAGCTGAAGTAAATTGATTATAGAATGTTTAAATGTTGTCTCAGTACCGACAACCATTATCTGTTACCTGTGTTATTCGTACAATGAATGCACGAGAGTTCAAATATCTGGCAATTATTGATAGGAAGAGTTTTCTTTCAATTGAGTCTTTTACATCAATGAACACTGAAACGAAATCGTTCTTATTTACTTTGAGAATGAATAGTAAAATATGATATCGTATTACTATGTTGGCCTGTGTTTATACCACAAAGTATCGGTATTTGCTGATTTATATCATGACCAGTAATGTAAAACTGATCATTAATACATTCACCTTGCTCGGGAGGCTCCAACTAAAATCAATAATTATTTTAAGTTATTTGATTTCAATAATTGATTAATCACTACCTCGAATAATATGAATTCTAATAAAACTTGTTTTGTATTCGGCGACAAAAATAACGTGGTTATACATAACATTGGTGGCTGGTATGGTTCAGGATAGTTAGGGTTGACAAAGTAAACAATTGGCATATGAGACGATTGGTTGCAACTCAAATAAACTGAAGTAAATTGATTTAGTAATTTTCCTTGAATGATCATTCAATTAATTCTTACTCACAGATACAACAGAAATGAACACCATCTGAACACTGATTGGTAACGAATCCACCTAGACGATCACACTGATGTTTGGTATGACAAATTCCTTGCATTGATAACGCATTTCTACATGCCCTGGTGTCTGGTGAATTATTTCCGTATTTTAATTGAAATAAATTATGATGGTGTTCATAAAGATATGATCGCAGTAAACGTTTAAGAAAGATGAAAAATGAGTCTCTATAACCTGGAGGCAAAGCTTCTTGGCTTATTGAAGTTTCTGTAATCACTTCACTCTTATTGATATCACTTAATATTATATAATTACCGACGTCGTTTATAATTGTATTAGAACTTTGTTCGGTTTTTTTGGTTTGAGTCGGATAGAAACGTAGTCCATAACGTTCCTTATAAGTATCATATCCATAATTGAGATTAATAAAATTATTTGATGTTATAATTTTAGTATTGGTCTTATCACAACACGTGATCACCCTAACTTGACGGCTAATATTCCTATGATTTGTTATTAATTTGGATGACCGAAATGTTTGAAATGATTCATTCACAATGACTTTCAAATTAATAAATTGGATACAATTAATAAGCATCCCAATAAATAAAAACTGCTTCATTGAAACTAATTTGAGTGTGGTACTGAAGTAAATGATAATATGACTAAATCAAAATTAAATATTCTAGTTAAAGTTTAGAACAATAATTAATTAAGACTAGATGGTAATTGGTCCATGATAATGTTTCTTCTAATCGTTCTGTTATTTCATTCTAGGTGGTAGTCAAACGAAAATAAAATTGTCAAGATGGGATCTGAACAATCACATCAATTAAATGGTGCTGTGATAAATCCAAGGCATGCAGATGGATCTAAATCACGAATGCAAAGAACACATACGATTGCAACAGATTGTGCAGAAGCAATTAATGAAGTATCTATGGAATCATCATTTCGTACAAGTTCTAGACCTAATTCACCGCCTGCAAGTATTTGTTCTGATTCTGATGCACCGTACATATCATATACAAATAAGCCAATTGGAGGTAAATGAAGATTTTTGTTAGCGCCTATTATTGCAATAAAACTGTTTTCCTTTCAGATTCACCGAAGATGAAAAATAATAAAGTAAATACTGGAAGACTTTCAACTCGAAATATTAGTTCCGTAACAAAGAGGTCTAGTGTTGATGTAAAAAGTGGAACGTCTAGTAAGTCACATAATATAGTAATTGTAAAAACTGATAATCGAAAAAGTCAAGCTGATGCTGATAATGATCTCATAAAATTACAAGTGAGTATTTGAAATACGAACATAATTTATGATTCATGTATTAAATTAACTAATCATGTTATTTTAGAGTATTCCACATTTCTTACCTGTGATACGTGAAACTATTTCATCGCCAGCGAGTCGTGATGCTGATATTGTTGGTTGTTTACAGCCTACATACTTAAACACAATTTGTAATAGAATGCAAGAACATTATAGTAAGTCAGCGATTGAAGTGAACAAAGAACAGACTGTTGTTATTGATAAAATGAAAGAAGTATATTTATATAGTATACGTCTATTATGTTACATACGCTTACCTTATACTTATTGTTTCTAGGTAGACGATAAGATTCGACGACTCTATGGTAATGCAACAGAAAGACAAAAGTCATTCGCTTATTATGCTGAGCAATTTTCAAAAACTAAGCTGCTTGCAGAACAGTTAAAACAATCGCATCTACAAATTGAACAGTGTGAACAACGTATAACTAAGGTGAATGAAATGTTAGGAATGCTTGAAGCAGACTGTGGTGTATAATTAGATAGTTTACTAATAATGTGCACATACATGATACGTGAAAATAAATTAATTTTAATTTTAATTGATATCATAAACTAAAATATGAATGTATTTATTTATTTTTTGGACAATAACAGTGAAACGTAATCGATTACCCTGAGAAAGTTTGAAGTGGATAATCGTAATAATTAACTGAAACAATAAGAGTCAATTGAAACATAAATTAGTTTGAACTAGTTAATTGTGATAAGTGACTCAATGGGATGACAATTGCACTTAAATTGTACTGCTCTAAGAACAAACATTGCGAATATACATCAATCATATTAGTCGATACATATATTCAGTACAATCAGAACTTTTCATCATTGACATCATGATTCGTTATCTATTATTTTATTTAGTTTATGTATGTAATTAACGATGTGACCAGCAAAATATTAAGTAACATTTAATGAGTTAATGATTTCTTATCAAACAATCTCGATCCAATGACGTGTCTGCTATATGAGCTGAGTGGAACTGAACTGCTACAATATTTTTTACAAGAAATCAATTATGTTTGATTCAATTGATTTAATTTCTTAATGTTAATTATATCTACAGGTAATTTGCTTATTCTAATCAACCTATTAAGAATTATTATAATTATTCAGGAAATTTCATATCTATTTTTTTCATATTCTCTTCGATCCATTTTTGTGCTCGTTCCCTTAATTCTGGTGTAAATTCATTTTGCCATCCATTTGATTTCCCGCGTCGTACAAATCCATATGTGGATCCAGGTTTGGTAACTGTTTTTAAATATGATCCATTAACAGCTGAATTATTTCTGAAATTTTCTAAACTTAAATGTTCTTTCAGACTGTTTAGATCACTATCACAGATCTCTTTGTTTAGGAATTGTGCAACACGTTTAATTGTTGCATCCACATCGTTTACAATGTCCTCATAGAAGTAGAATAAAACATTTGGATTATTTCGTAATTGCCACCCCTCTTCTAAATGTGCCCAGAATGGTGACCAAATACCTATGAATTTTTGATAAAACTCATTACTTATCGGTAACAAATGTGACATTCATGTTGTTATCAGTTGCACACTTACATTCATTTTTCTCAAATAGTGTCCAAAATTCTTCAAAGGTGCCTGTGAACCCAGTCATGAATGAACTCATTAAGTAATAAAATGAAACAGCAACATCTCGAGGGTGTCGGGCAACATAAATTATCTGAATCAAGTGCGTTAATAATGACATAAAATAAATTAGATTAGGACCAATGCTGAATATATAATAAAATCATAATTTTATTTACTATACCTTTGCGTTTGATTCCATAACACTCGGCGGTAACAATGAAATTGGTAGATGTGTTTTAATTACACGTTTGCCTTTTATTGCCTCCAATACCTCGTAACTGGGTTTGAAAAAATCCTGAATATTATCCAAAATGTTTACCAAAAATTTCATAACTTCGAGGAAACATTTAGCAAATGGAATTGTTGGAACCAATACATTGAAACTAAATTTGGGATTAAATCGACATTAATATTGATATTGATAACAATGAATTTGAGGTAAATATTTTTACAATGACGTACTCAAAGAATGGTACACGTTCTTTTAGTTTAGTTTTCTTGGCTGCTTCAAAGTCCAAATTATTTTCCAATAGCCAAACAAGTTCCTGGGTCCAAGTGGTACCTGATCGTGGAAATGTGCATATCCATACATCCGTTGATCGTGCTTGAAAATTCCAAAGTTTATCGGCCAATTCCTCGTATTTGACTGGGAAAAAATATTCTTTTGGGCCAACTTTCACAAACTGATGGGAAGGATCTATACATAATGTTCATAAACACTTTACTAAATAATCAACACCACCATTAATATAGAATTCACTCACCGTTTGGATCAATTGGTTGCATCATACGATTTTTAGATTCCGGATAAAATGGTACAATTTTATATGGAAATACTTCTTTTTTAACTTCCTTTTTTGCATTTGTTTTATCACTAGAGAAAATAACACGGGATAATAAACTAGTCATTTTCACTAAATTCTAATTGATTTTCAACTTATTAAAGAAAATTTTTGTTTTCTGGTTCAAACGATACGTTCACTGACTAATTCGCAAGTGAACCAAATTTTATTTGGAATGATTATTTTGTTCAGATAGAAAAGTTAAAAATTAATCGGGATGGTATGAAAACCCAACGGTAATAGATAAAATGATTCAGGAATAGGTTGAGTCATGAGGTTTTTTTGATAACAAAATATGAGAGAAACTATGAATTGCCGGTGATATCGATTTTATGAGATAAGAGGAAGCAATTTCTGATCAAATACCAAAATGATTATGATAGGGCAAATGAAATTTCAAGGGTGCATGCGATATAAAACATAAAGATTAGTTAAATGTTTGGAAGTGGTCATTGACGTATGAAGTAATTAAGTAACACCTTGAATCATTAGTTAGAATTTCAATTCTTATTAAGTTATAAAATTAACTTATTGTCTTGCAATGCATTAAACTATTTATTTAAATTAGATTTAATAATTCTATTCAAGTTAATTTTGATATCATATATTATTTCACCTGTACTTTGTTATATCGAAATATTCAATTTATGTTTGGAATTTCCTGATGAAAGATAAGGAATGGTCTTCAGTCATGATATTAAAACCATAACAAAACACAGCAATTAAAACTCGCAAATCATGATTTGATATTGAATCATACAAAACCATGATACGCATTATGTATTTACATATGTATAAACGTGCCATGTAAACGAACGGCGGACCAGTGGTGTACATTGATTTCTCTATATTATCAAATTGAAGTGTCTGCAATAACACATTGATAAATATAGGTCGTTCGTTATAAGTAAGTTATCTTAATTGATGTATGATTATTTATTTTTAATTCAAAACATTTAAAATAAGTCAAGGGTACGGTTGCACTCAATAAAACTCTGAGGAATGATTACTCTGAAAGTAATAATTCCCTCTCGATAATTTTTAAAATTAATTTTTAGATAGAATTGAGTTTATTATAAATTACAATATCGTATACGTAAACTAACAAACAGTAGAGTATAAAGTAGATTATAATAAAACTAAAGATAAAATTTAATTACATTTTGAGCTGACAATCTAATCAATAAAACCTAAACACCGTGTGAAAATGAATCATTCAGGGAATCGCATATCGGTGTTCTTTAAATTCTGTTGAATCCAACGGTTTGCACGATCCATTAATTCAGGTGTAAATTCTTCTTGCCATCCACCTGTTTTACCTCGTCTGACGAAACCTTGTTCACCAGTTTTCAGTATATGTACTTCCCGCAATTCAACACCATTCACTGCTGGATTATTTCGGAAATTAGTGATACTTAAATAATCTCCAAGTTTAGCAATTTGTTCATCGTCAAGTTGTTTTCCGAGAAACTCGGCTACTTTACGGATGGTTGCAGGAAAATCTTTACACATATCTTCGTAGAACATGAATAAAACGTTTGGTTCGTTACGACGTGACCAACCTTCTTCTAGATGTGTCCAGTAAGGCATCCAGGCATCTAAAAATCATGACATATTAATATTAAATCAATTTGTATGGTCAATTTCTCCAATTTACTCAAATTCCTCTCAAAGAAATCCCAAAATTTATCAAAATCACCAATATATCCTTGTGTTCGATACAATCGATTTAAATGAAAATAAGAGACAGCAACATCTTTTGGGTTACGTGCTACGTAAATAATCTGCAATAGATGAGGAACGTTATTTCATTGCAATTTCAAATTCAAGATTGTGGATATTCACTTTTGCTCTATTTTCCATTATTGACGGCGGCAGCAATGAAAACGGAAAATGAGTTTTAATGAATCGCTGACCATTCATTTCATCGAATAACTCATAACCGGGTCTTGAGGCCATATCAATAAATGACTGCTTTGCTTCATCGCCATCATTTAATTTAAGTAGTTCGGCACGTATATCGGCATGCATAAAATTGCTGAATCTGATTAAAATGACAAATAAATTATTACCAATTAGTTGAATTATCTAAGTTGTACGTAATTTGTTTCTTGTTAGTTGTCTATACATACTCGAAAAATGGAAATCTTTGCGTTAGAGGTAACCGCTTTGCAGTTGCATAATCCAAATTATTTGCAATTAACCACACAAGTTCTTGTGTCCAAGTGGTACCAGATCGGGGAAATGATGCTACCCAAATGTCATCTGGTCGCGAATAAAAATTATAATATTTTTCAGCAGACTCTTTATATTTGCATGGAAAGAAGTATTTATTCGGACCAACTTGGACAAATCCAGTTCGTTCACCTAAAATTAATCGAATTGATAAATTCTAATATTCACTTAACTGTTAAATAAAATATTAACCTTGATAGTATTGTAGTAGTTCCTTATTGGTTTCGGGATCAACAAAGTTTATCTCGTATGGAAATTTATATTCTCCTTTATTATTGTTAAACTCCATTCTTAAATATAATACACTTTTACTCTCCAATTGTTATTAATAGAAATATGGAATTAATATTATGAGAATTCCATTAAATTATACGACTGATTTCGATAAT
Organism: Coboldia fuscipes; assembly: GCA_001014335.1. NCBI lineage: Eukaryota > Metazoa > Arthropoda > Insecta > Diptera > Scatopsidae > Coboldia > Coboldia fuscipes. Next base: position 60,593 of record JXOR01000749.1, on the reverse strand, counting down.
CTTCTCATACACACTAAATTCCGGTTTCATCACATTCAAAAATATTTAAAAAACTTTTTTGGATTCAAATACTTAATCGAATATTCACTTAAACTACTTTCTGTTCACAGGTAATATAAAAAGTAATGAATGAATTAGAGTAACCAGGTAACACTATGTATGTATATTTAACATTTTGAATGACAATAATAACAAAGTGTTGTTGCTTCCACTAACCAATTGAGGTTTGACCGAGTGGAGAAAGTTTTTTCCGTATTTAACCGTTTTTTGTTGTATTTAATTGTAAATTGTTACTTTTCATCAATGTGCGATGTCTGAAATTTAACGTTGTTTGCTCATTCGCTTCGTTTTGTTTGAACTACGTGTTCAGACAGTTGCATTATTGCAAACTACATGCCATTATAACAATTACATAAAAAATTGCGTTTGTTCAATGTTCTAATAATTGATCTGACCTAGGAAAACGTAAACGAATGCAACAAATATGAATATCTCAACAACATTTGGTTCGTTGCCCTCGGTCTGGTATGAATTATATAAAACTGCGGATCTTGAAAAATATTTTTGATGATAAGAAATCAATTCTTACTCGTTCAATTTTCAATAATTTACCTAATACCATCTTTATGCACTTTCTTTCAAAATTTTATTTAACTCGCTACCAATATATTGTTGAGTTTGAATTTCCATCGTTTAACCGTGAATACAGTTATACTCAACGTCGGACGTTGAGCGGTTGATGAATTGAAAACAAGAAAGGTCGGTTATAATGCACACCATTTGCTGGTTCTAGTTCATTTTTGAAATGAGGAGGTTATGGTCTAGATATGTATCCTTAGGATATGTAGGTGCTATTTACGTTGGGAATTGATCAACGATGGAGTTTCTTGATAGTAATTTTAAATGCTAAATTAAATTAATTGTATATTCAATGCTTTTATCCACATTATCCACACAATCACGGACACACATTAAATGTTTAACAGTTAAACTGGTATTGGCATTTTTTCACTGTGTTACAGTGTTGTCATGGTAAATCGCGTGAAAACGCTATTTTCGGATCAATTTCAAATAATGCACTTCTCATTTTATTAAAATTGTTTCATGGTGCAATTATACAAGGAAGGAATATTCATATTATATAGATTTTCTGACATAAATTGAACTTTTTTTCCTTTTCGAGTCTCAAAATTTTTAAAAACGTTACTCGCATCATGACACGCGACAAAGTGTGTAGTACGTGGTTTTTGGCGATTTGTTTACCTTTTTGATGGACGTTGAATAATATTCACGTATAATGGACGCATCGCCTAGAAAACGAATTCAGTTCGGGACCCGAACTCATGAAATAATAAATCGAGACGAGATCGAGTCAAAATTGAATTGAAAACACAAGCCCGAACAAATTTTATTTTATTTTTTTATTTTTAAGTCTGAATATTTTTCAATTTACAAATCAGTGTATTCGATTAGTAACTAATAGTGTAATTGGAAATCGTCTGAAATGAATGCTGTAAGTATTTGTTTGTGTTGCTGCCTCATCGGGATGGCAATCAAGTGCATTGGAAATGAGTTTGTCACCGAAAATGCAATTCTAATCAATTCCACACTCGTCCGATAAGTTAACTAATTGATTCAAATGGTGCTAATATCCATTAAACAATCGCTATATACTTCAACTAATTACGTGGAATATATTTAACCATCAATTTCGCAATCATATTCCGAAAACATTACCCTCCTGAAGCGAGTTTGGGCCAGAAACATCGGACGGAGTCTTTTGGCTTGCATTCTGCCATGTTTGTTTAGATTTTCATTCGGGCTTTTCCAATGCAATCGTAGGTCGCCTAAGCCATGTAGATGAGACCGCTCTTTTCAGTGCTATTCACTGAATTCAATGAATCTAACTGGAATCCCCATTCTAATCACTTAAAAAACCGCTATCTATTTTAGTTCTCGAACGTTGAAAACTTATCACCCCAGATTATTAGGCAAGTGGTAAAGGAATTGCATGACTTGTCCACCAGTACAACTCTTGAGGGAATAAAAGTACAAATAAATGATACGGATGTGACCGACATTAAGGCAACGATAGAAGGGCCTGGTAAATTAAATATTCCATCAACAACATTTGTATCCTCATTAAGATGGCAATTTGGTTTTGTTTTAGCTGGCACACCGTATGCCGGTGGTGCATTCCACGTAAAACTATCATTAGGGAAAGACTTTCCATCGACACCACCGAAGGCATATTTCTTAACAAAAATATTTCATCCAAATGTAGCATCGAATGGTGAAATTTGTGTTAATACTTTAAAACGTGATTGGAAACCGGATTTAGGCTTAAAACACATCCTATTGGTAAGTGAATGATTTTCTGTTATATTATTGTTCAGCAATTGGATTCAATCAAATTGTTTCATTTTAGACAATAAAATGTCTGCTAATTGTTCCAAATGCTGAATCCGCTTTAAATGAAGAGGCTGGCAAATTATTACTCGAACGGTATGATGACTATTCGTCGAGAGCGAAAATGATGACTGAAATTCATGCTTTACCTGCTAAATCAGATCTATCTGATGATGGACCCCTATCTAAAAAACATGCGGTTGATAAAAAAGCACAGGATAAAAAGAAGGAGAAAATTATAAAAGAGAAAAAACGTATTCTAAAACGGTTATGAACATTACCAAATCATAAAATAACGATGAAAATCATATTCGCCTTTTTAAATATAAATAATAATAGAAAATCCACGAAACATCATAACACCACAAAAAACACATCCCATTCATTTACATGCCTTTGTGCATCATCATTTTCAAAAAAATTATATACTAAATAATTATGATTAAGTCATCGATTATCTTCAGCTCCTAAAATAATTGAGTTCATAGCGTCTTAGTCTCTTTTAATATTTGTTAATCTAATGCAATTTGATTTTTAGTGATTAATTTATTCACGGATTGTATGCACTTGCTCTATTTTTTCCATTTTATTAGTTTTTTTTTTGTATGTCCCTTTCATTTATGTCTAGTATCATAATACAATTAGTACATAAAACATTCACACTTTATGTTAATACATTGAATCTATATTTATCGTCACTATGTTAACGTTTAATTTACATTGCAATTAATTGAACGGTTGCCGATTTACGTTAACGAGTCGCTTCTGACAGGATAAACAGCTTCATTAATATTAACAATCCTAATGGGATTTGCTCAAATTAAATAAATCACAATGACTTCCTGTTGTTTAAATTTAAATATTATAAAATGATTCTTTCACTGTAACTTTAAACTTGGAGAATTGAATTTTCATTATTATTCGTTTGTAAAGTCAAGATTTGGAGTGACAGGATAACAGAATATAAGAAATTAAAGCGATAGTTCGCAGTGTTCATAGCAAATTAAATTAGTGAGAATTTTTTTTTCGATCAGTTTTAAAGGAAACTTAAAATTGATGTAGTTCTGAATTAAGTTAAAAATAATTTATTATGATTATGCTATTCTGCTTAGAATGTAATGTAATATATTATTTTAAGGTGTCAATCTCATGTATATGAAAACAAAAAAAAAAAGAAACATATTCAAACGTGTAACCCGAAATTGATGAGTTTTTAAAGTTTGTTCTATGTATTTCAATTTTCAATATAATGGGAGTCGGAGAGGGGTCGAATTTGTATGTAAAACAATAAGTCAATTGAATGTGTCTTGAAAACGGTTAAATTTAGTCAGTAACATAATATGTATGTATATATACCGTCGCCATACAAAAGTAAGATTAATGATTCATGTGGCTGGTTTGCATAAGAATTCCATTTGTATCCAAAAGCTTTGTAAAACACTACATAATTTTTCTATTCATTTCCCGATATGAATCATTTGGGATACAAGTTCAAACAAATTAGTTTCACAGAAGTTACACAGAAGGCTCCTCTCTTTTATAAATCAAACTTAAAACCATAAAAAAAATTTTTGTAAGTTTTTTCCAGTTTGTAATTAAATAGCGATAAAGTTTTCTTTTTACATATTCCTTTATACTAAAAGAATTGTATTGACTATAGAGTATTTGATTAATTGTATCAGAGAAAAAAAAAAAGAATCATTAGTTTTTCATCAAAAATTGTATGAAAGAAATAGGGAAGATAGTTTTTGCTTTATTTTCCATAATGAACGCAAAGAACTAGATGAAAACCGAGTAATAAGTGAAATTGAAAAGATAATAAAAAATACATGAAATACAAGAAGACATTTAGTTCATTTCTGTAACTTCTTTCCAGTTGAGAATAAACGAAGCGTATACCTTTTTATGCATTCTCTACCCGCCCCAAATAAAAAAGGGTCCTTTCTGTTCCACTACTGTTTAGATACTTAAAAACTTTGAATTGAAATAACGATGTTGTTGGGTGATGAAATTACAGAGAAAATGTCGCTCTTATTTCCAACGTATTACCTCAAAGTCCTCAATCCTTTATTTTTATTGAAATTTATGTTCAGTTTTGCGAACAGATAAATTATAATTCAATCGACGTATCCAAAAGAAATCTTCAAAAAGTAATGCTAGAAGATTCGCATTTCTAAGTAATTTTCATTTATGATTCTTAATCCAATTTTACCTGAACCAATAATTCTACTAATGATCTTCCAACGATCATATTATTGTAAACGTAATCATATATTATTCCTAATCTAAAAGAAACATTGAGTAATATTTAACAATGTTCATTGTTAATCTAATCAAATCACACCAAACATTAATTAAAATTATATTTTCCCGTAATTGAAATGGTCTAGAATGCAAACAGTGCATATTGAAAATCATATATACAGTTTCACATGCTATCTAGCTACAATTTTTTTCCATGTATACATACATAATTCTTAAACATTAGAGATTACATTCATTTTGACAACGATATGTGGAAATTTATACGTAAATTCTCTCTCTTATTAGATGTGTGTTCTACCATCATCTAGCAGATCTCTCTGGAGAATTTCTAGAGAGAAATATACAAAATTTCATTGTATAGAATTCTCTTCTAGTTTCCTTTGGGGATGGGCAAAAATTAGTTTAAACTCCAAATATTTCGATTTTATTTTAACAAAAAAATTTTCTTTAACTAATAATTTTTCGCAAAATATGCTATTTGATATATAAATACATATATTCATTGTATAATTATGATGGCATTCGTTGGAAACATTTATCATAATTCCCCACATAATAAAATCTGTTGTTGTGCTAAGAATATGAATATAAACATGAACAGAATGAGTTGGAGAGAATCCATCCCAATTCTCTATACATCTTCCTTGTCTCATACAGATTCAATCTGCGATGGATCCATTTTCTCCTTCGCCGGTGTTTCAAGCGTGATATATGGATACGTGAGGCGCATCCAACTTAACGTTACCATTTGTCAGACGGGGATGCTGGCGAAGAGAGTGTCTCTCATTTATGAGTGTCAAAAATTTCAGATACACTCCATCGTAAAATTAATATTAATATATTTTCAGTATTCTTATGGTACGCGAAATGATTACACATCCTTATTGTAGTGCATCTAGAAAACAGGAAAGCAATAGTATAAAAAAGTGAATTTACTTTTTCACTGGAATTAAATAAATTTGTCATAGTTCCTTTTTTATTGTTTTTTCTTTTGCTATTTAAGTTTTTTGTGCTTTAGTCAGCCACAAATTATAATGTGAATGGACCATAAATTTAACAAACTTACTATCAGTGGACTGTAAAGAAAAAGAGAATAAGATAAACTATAAAGAAGAAGATGGAATAAATTGTGTTTGTGACTTGAGGAACATAAGATAAAGCTTATTAATACACAGAAAAAAATTTGATAAGGTGGAATTGTTAATGTGACGTTTTACCGAAAATAGTTTGCCATATGCTTAATATCTTATTATGTTAAACATGTCCTGTTAAAATAGCAAAATGTTTTAGCAAAAATAAAAAAAAGGTAAACTCTAGAAGCATTTGAGTGAATTAAATATTTTAAATCCACACAAATTGTTAAATCAAATGGATAATTTTATAACCCCGGTAATCGAAAAGGGAAGAAAAAATTTATTACGATTTTAGGTGTGTCAAAAATTTTTGATTCACCCAGCGTCATTATTATCAAAAATAACCCCAGCAATCCCCAATATACCAACGTATATATAAAAAAAAATAAAACAAACAGCAAGAAAAACCGAACAAACGAAGGAAAAATCAAAGCTTCATGTATATGTTGTGCTTTCTATTCAGTGAATATGTAGTATCAGCGACATGAATTATGTGTATGCTGTAATTTTATTATAAATGCGGATAAATCTCTGAGTGGATAATTAGCATCCAGTGTGTGTATACTATAACAACGCGAATACCATAAAATTCAAGTCAGTGGAACGATGTAATTTAGGTGAATTAACGCGGGTGTTATATGTGGGCAAAATCAAAATAATTTTTTACACCTGGGTTTTTGTTAGCATCACGAAACCACTGCAACTCAATTCACACCTGAATTTATTGTGTGTTTGTTGGTGCGCTGTGAAGGAAAAACTCTCATTCATCTAAATCAGTGTTTCTTTTTATTTTAATTTCTTTTGATACACAGTTAAATTAAAAAAAAAGTAAACCTCAGAGTTATTAAAAGGTAATTTACCGACAAGAAAAGTGCTTTTTTTCCCATAATTGTAAACCAGTCAAACGAAAATTATAAAAAGACGAGGAAAGGATCTAGTTAAATTTGGATTGCAAGTAATTATAAATAGCACCATAAATGAGTGTATGTTATATACACTAATGGTAATTTTATGATTGGATTTATCATTTTTACTTAACATTCTGTTATGGAATAAAATTCATTGGATAAATTTTCCAAAGTCCGTTTGACGATCACACAATTTACGTGGGCGTTTAATTTATGGTTGTTGTCTAGAAGTGAAACATCGTCAATTGCATTATTCCATAGTTGATAAACTCCAATAATAAACACTAACAGAAAGCTGTTGCTAAAAAACTTTTCCATGAATACCCAACATTTGTTGTGATTTTGTGAATAAATAATACAATAAAGTATTTAATCATTGGGAGTTAAATATTGTGTGAAATTTTTATTGAGTGTCAAAGCCTCTTGCGCCCTATAAAACGTTATTGTTATTTTATTGGATATTTATTGGGTATACTTACCTATATAATCATTCTACTGAGAGTATTCTATTCAGGTGTCACGAAAATTCGTTATCATATAATAAAAGTCAATGAAGAGAAACACATTTATTGTTCGTGTATTTGAATGGAATTAAATTAAATGAGAACAATTTAATGGTAAGCATTGAATGACTAAATGATGTAATTAATTAATTTACAATATGCAAATGAACTTAATCTATTGTCATAAACAACTACGATTATTCAAAAACAGCCGAGGAAAAAAATCAAGAAATGAGAAAATTTAATTTAATTCTATTGAATTACTGTTTATTGGAAATAATCAATTGACAAAAGTGTGTCCTACGTTGTTCTACCTTTATAATTCTTCAATGGACTAGATGGTATGAAGAGTTAATGGCCAAGTGGATTTTATCAATTCATTCCATGAAACCGATGCCAATTTTAAGCAATTTCCGTTACCAATTAAATACCAGTACCGTTTTAGACATTTCATTTCGTTTTCTGTCCTTTTTTTTAATACCCCACCCATCTTCAATCATAAAAATGAATTTAAAAAAGGTGATGGAATGATAAAACTCAATGTATGGATGGGGAGTACGTAACCACATTTCGATTTCCTGTCATGGTTTACCATATTCAATTTGGTGGCACCGTTTCAACTCAATTAACATGATCCCTAGAGTTTTGGGCACCATATTGGACTCGTAAACTTGTAATTCCCTAAAAGTGCAATAATACTTATAATCTATTCCTTTGTTTCTCCACCTAGGGCCACATCATATTCAAAAGAACGGTTCTAGTGGTGTGTTGCTCTCTTATCGCCTTAGTGATTTCGACCCATTTGGTGAGAGTGCCAAATTTTATAACCGTAAGATCACACGAAAAACTGTTCAGGAAACAAATATTAAAAGTCCTCGTAGCCGTAAAAGAAAAAGAAAATACAATCCACAATCAAACAGAAAAAGAACGTATTCGAAATTGAGAAGAAGAAATTTCTTTTTTTCTGTTCATCATTTCAGTACAATATTCCATTTGGTTGAGACAAAATTCTATTGAAATGTTTGTTGTTGTTGTTATTGTCCTTTTTGCTTGAGATTCTGTATGTCTTTAGCTGAATTTTTTTTCAATCTGAACAGTTAAATATGGATAGAGAATGTTGTATCGGAGAACACTATGGATCCACATATTCTATGTTTTGGGGGATAAATTTTTCTCTGTTGGTACAACATTTAAACTTTGGTACATGCGCACAAATGAAAAATAAAATGCTTTTAGGGTTCTCATTTCATTATTTTCCTGTGTTTGAGTACTGTTGTTGTTCATCTTCAATTTATAGCATCCCGAACGATACAAATAAAAGAATACAGAAAATCTCAGCTTGATAGAACGGACGTAGAGTTAACTTTCAGCCATTAACGTTTTTCCCAATGTACCGAATAGCATCCATACCAGTTGAAATATACAAATTGTATTATCATAAATATGTTTTCAATAAGGACATATATACACATATTATAGACATAAAATATTGTACACATTTTTCATCGATGTACCAGATACAGCATTATTATGTATGTTCGTTGTTTGACATGCATACAAGAGAAGGCCCAAATAATTTCCATAAAAGGGCTTTTTGCCTACATCAAAAAGGAACGAGGAAAAGAATATGTACGAGGAATATTTTCTTTTTACACATTTTTTCATCATATTTTTGATGCCTTTATGTTGCTGCCTTCTATTCAATTTCTAATAATAACGTCGTTTAAGATTCAACACATATCACATAAGGAATAAATTTTTCATTTTCCAATATCTTATTACTGGTATTGTCATTTAACGTAAAGTATTTTCACTTTGGTACAATTTTTATTTGGTTTTCAAGAACCCATTCGATTTATATTTTAGAAAATGTAATTTTACACCAATCTTGAGCGTATGAATTTTGTGACACTTGCGATAGTAATACTTCTACACAAGTAAATGAATGTTTTAATGCGAGATCTTTTTAAAAGAATAATCACTTTTGGTAAATGAATAATTAACCTTAGGTTATTTTAATATGATGATTTTGTGACAATTTCAAATAATATTTTTTACTGTATCATGAGAATTGAAAATGATTAATTACTTAAATTTAATGTTCTCTTCTGCAGGTATTAATCAAATCAAGATTAGAATCTACAGAATACATTGAGCCGAAATTAAAAGGAGAACTCGGTTCACAGCAATTTATAAATCTAATTATAGTCAAATAATAGAAAATTGATTTATTATCACGTAACAAAAAGCTCTTTTCAATTTGTATGTATTAATAATACAAATTCTCATATTTGAATTGATTTTTTTTAACTATAATAATGAGAGCTGCTTCGAACAATATCATGATGAATATTCTCGGTCCAGTGATCCTGTTTCAATTACTTTTTGTTGGTCTCGGCAATACGGCGCCAATTCAATCCGATACATTAACGGATCATGTTGAATTTCCAATGGAAATAAGCACAGAAACGACAATAAAAGAGACTACACAGATTATATCATCTATACCTACTACCTTTTTCGTGCCACCAACGAAAAGTGCTACTGTTATTAAAAAGGAACCCGAGCCAACATTGTCGCCGTCACTTGAATTGCAGATTAGTAAAACCGTGGGATTGAAATTACCGTCAACACCCGATGATGTTGAACAAAGTCAACAGTTGGAAATTACGACGACGATACCTATTAACTTGGCTCTCCCGGGTGATATCAAAAAGGTTGCCGAGTATCCTTCAATGGATGAACTATACGCTTTAACTGGGTCATCAGATAATTTTGAAAAAAAGGGTAACGCACCAAACACTAATGGTGATCATTTAATGACATCTACAGATGGTCCATATTTTATTAGCGGTCTATCAGATTTATTAGTGGATTCCACTAACACTGCACAAGATTTCCTTGCAGTTAGAAATATTGAAATCCAACCGAATACAGAGACATTATCACAGTTCGATGTAAATCCCACATCAATACCTACACTGATAGATGAATCAGTCCAACCGTCCCCAATTACAATCATATTGCGTGAAGAAATTAAATCAATGCCATCGGCTACATCAACGTCGTCACCATTGTCGAGTATTGGTTTACCTATAGACTTAAAATCGTTACCATCATCATCACCATCAACAACTGATTCAGTTGTCACCAATTTCGATATTCCCTCGACACCAACACAATTTGCCAACAATAATAAATCATCTTTGCTACTGGAAATATTTGGTGAGGCAACAGTTGAGCCTTTTAAAGATTCATCATTGACAGCAACCGTCGAGAGGACTAGTGCCACCCATGACACTATAAATGTAACCATACCAGCATCTACAACAACAACAACAACATTATCATCTCAAATAAGTGAGACATCAGCACAGTCATCGATCAGACCTGTGACACCGACAACTAAATTAATTGACGACCAAGTCACGTCCGTGGAAGCGACAACCTCATTCACTGCTACTTCAACCAAAACCACATTTTATCCTGGCATTGAGAGTAGTACATCGATTCCATCAAGTATATTAAAGGTGTCACAAGAATATCCAAAGAAGACTGGTGAAAAGTCTAATGTAAGAAAATTGACAAATAAATCTAATAAAAATTCAACTCGTGCTGGTAAATTTAAAAAGAAAAATATTGGAGGTAAACAGCAGCAGTTAAATCGTATTGAATTGACAACATTAACACCATCGACTGATAAATTTAAAGTTGATTCTATTGTATCGGAAGTGAATGCTATGTCATCGGAAAATCCATCAATTCCAACTACGGAAACATCAACTAAACTTAACCGATCAGGATCTGGTGAATCGGAAATAATGGCATCATCATCATCAACAGTCGTTATGCAACAAAATGTAGTATCATCAGTAGATATGACCACAAAATCCACAACTGAATCAGATTCACTACCAACAACCGTTACAACATTGATTCCCAGCCAACGGTCGAATGAGTTCCGTAGTAACGAGGGACAATTTGAAACTGTCCTGAATGACACGGATGTACTCATAATAGAGATCATGGAAAATATCAATTCAACAACAGAGAATACTGGGTCACAATCAAATGATAAAGTTGAAATTTTCATCGATCTGGACGAATCACATGTGGAATCCACAAAAACAACCACTATCCGTGTTGGTACAGATTTTAATGAAGAATTCGTAGTACCAATCAATGCAGATATTGTTGAACCAAATCCAGTTGATGTGATTCATACGCAAACAATCGGAAGAGATCATATTACTGATAGGACAACCATTGTACCAGCAAGGAATCGTACAGCGTCAACACAAATGGAAAATGTCATGGATACGAGCACAAAGATTTTATTAAACGACAAAGAATCACAATCGAAGAATAAAAATAACCGAATGGAACAAGAAAATGTTGATGGTGATTCAAATACAGTATTCTATATATCAAACACGGAAGTAAAAGTTGGCGAATCGGCACCCACCCCAAACCCAAATCAAGAGTCTCAGTTTTTTCCTGCCCTTTATGAAGAAAACGTTGTTATCGATTTTACTAATAAAAATCTTTCTAGCGGCAACGTATTATCAGATGAGTACAGGGAGGACATAATTTTAGCGCCAATGAAGAATGGTTACGATCCAACAAAGTTAAATGAGGATTCTTTAAGTATCAGCTATATGGGTGAATCATTTATCGAGATTAAGGAATTCAAGAATAGCCAAACAAATGGTATAAGTATCAGTTCAACAGAACAACCAAAACAATCATCTGATGTTGTTATACAGCCAGTGGCAGATGGGTCACAATCTGATGTTGGTATTCCGGTGATAGCGGAATTACCACCCCAAATTGAATTTGGTCCATTGGAGGATGTATTAGAGTATGGGGCTGGTGAAACTGAATTTGATTCACCGATTGCTATCGCTAATTTACAAAAGAATCCTCTTGTTGCGGATATACCAAAACAATTAGGTGTGACGGCAGATGAAACGGCAATTGATGATAATATAGGTAATATTCCTATAACGGATAACAAAAAATCACTGACATCGATAGACATTGATTCGTCTGTCAAGACAAATTTAACTGTACCAATGGACATGGTAGCGAATGTAACAGCATTCACTATACTGGATGATGCGCCGGATGATGGTAAGGAATTGATTATATATTATTTGTTTGTGCCACTACTATTCTATTGAAGTGTTAACCTACGAATTGAAGTAATTAAGACATGATGTCTGGTAAATTTAGTTTATATTTTCTATTTAATGAAACCATATTGAATTGAGTTGAAATTCAGGTTTGAGTACCAAAAACAATCATATTGAAACCTACATAGACATAAAATGATAAATAAACACTTAATGTATTCCCAGGATATCACATGGAACGATAATTAGTTAAAATATAAATCAAGAAGTAATTAGTGTTATATAATTGTTATCATACAGAACATAGAGATTGTTATTTTCAAACGAAAATGTTGTGTCATTTAAATACACATAATCGTTGTGAGTGGAATGAACAAATACAATAGAGTGAAGCTAATATTAAACATTTATAACAGTCGGAAACCATTAAAATAAGTTCAATTAAGGGTAAAATAATTGATGAAAATTATTATACGGTATGCCAGCATTTTCGGAAAATTTTTATGGCGAATAGTTAACAAATGGGAACGGGTACATTAATCGATATTGTCCATTGTTGATTACGAGTTAGTTGTAAGAGCCACAATGGTTAAATTCCAATTATACATAAGTATACCGATATGGTCCTGACTGCCGATGAAATTGTATCAAATGGAATCCCGAATGGTTTAATTGTTATGGCGGTGACATATTATTTTTCTGTTTGAGAAATATGGGTCAGAATATAATCACTTTGGCAATGGGAAGGTCTCTGTTGCATATATGAGTTGTAGTTTACATTTAGATTTTTCTTTTTTCATTTTAAATGAAAATGGATGTAAGTAATTATGATTGCAATTTTTTTTTTTTTTCGCATTAATGCATATTGAAATTTAGCGCTAGTACTTACTTTAGTGCATTTATTAATTTGGCTAAAATCAACGAAAAGAAAAAAAGTTTTGAGATCGAATAAATTTGGCATTTTCAAATAAAATCGCGTAGGTTAACACTTCTTAACAGTTGACGATAGTTGAAAATGACACTAAATTATTGGACAATGATTTAATATATTTGTATCATTTGTAATTTTATTTTCCATTTTCGTAGGATTTTCTGAAGTGCAAGTTCTAGTTTTGGCATTGTTGCTGACACTTGTTCCAATTGCCATTATGTGTGCAAGCTTATTCGCATTACGGTAAGTAAAATTTCAAGATTAACATTTATTGGTGGTAAATAATGTAATAAAACCATCACCAGAACATCATAATCTTCGACTGAGTATTACTGAATTGATTTAGATTAGGGGTAGAATTCACATAATTTGGATGTCGTTGATTGAATGTGCGCGTTTTAAAATTCCTAACTCTTGTAATGATGGAGTAATCCGTTTGCTAGTACCTACATAGTTGACATAGAAATAGATTTTCTATAAATCATTTGAATTCTTTGATTACCAATATTGTTGCGGCCTAAGTTTATAAATAAATTTTTCTAGCAAAAAGCTGAGAAAAACGATCATTTTAGATTTAATAAAAAAATTGTTTGACAATTCGCTATTTTATTAAGAAGTGATGGTATATTGAACCGTCAAGGAGGAGAAGGATATTGAAGACACATTGCGAAAGGGAACGATGAGAATGAAAATTCGTGCTATTTATATGTCATATTGAAATTAAATTAAATCGGAATTACGAACACAACTGACATTATTGAATCTATGGAATGCTGTTGAAATACTTTGAAGTTCGTCATTTATTTTTATTTTTTATTGGTTGTCGACGATGATATCAATTTATGTTGAATTCAGGATGAAAAATATGAGCTTACAATGTTTATGATATTACCGATTATGGCAGTTTCAGTGACTGGAAAACATACTTTGTGTGAAAAACAGAAATTGTTTTTCAACATCATACAACGAATAATATTGAATTGAATTTATTGATGAAATTGTTTTGCTTTTGATATCATCTTGGGATAGTTATAGGGCGTGTATGACTGTACTGAGAGTGAACTGGCATTTTCTCTCTTCTTTTTTTTTTTAAACCAAACGGTATTCCTTTCATTTCATTGCCTGTGGTAAGCAATAGTATGTTGGCTCAATAGAAATTTTTTTGTATTATTGGCTATAATGTGGTTTTGGTTTTGATACATTAAATAGACGACATAGAACATTTTAAAACCAATCTGAACAAAACATAAAGTATGTTTTTACTTATACCGTTGAATAGTACTAAAGGATATAATTCCATTTGTGAAAACCATTCAATCCATACGTAACATTGTATAACACTCAAAAGCGTAAGGAATAAAATAAATTCGTATTATTTTATCTTTTTTTTTTTTATTTTGCATTTTTATACATCCATTAATGCATAATGTTGGTCTGGAAAATTATATTCGTAGATGGATTCTGTTAACCGAATACGATCAACTGAATTGATATTGAGCAAAAATATTTTTCCATTTCTGGTTTAAATAAAGTGAATAATCGCTATGGAATTATTCATAACTTCAATATTATTCATCGATGAGATACAAAACATTTGAAACGATATGTTAATTCTAAATCGATCGATTTTATATCTATTGATGGCGGGTTTAAAAGCCAAATCATTTTCTGTTTCTGTATTAAGCAGTGATGTTATATCAGTGATTGTGAGGAAAATTATAAGACATAACAACCATTCGTCTGCACTAACATCAATAACTTTTAAGATTGAATCTTATCTGTTCTTTGTTATCGGCAATCAAATCGATGATTACTATTCCATAGATGTATTAGAGTTAGTAATGCAAACAAGTTTCTGATATAAACCAAATATCGCGTCTTGACTATAAAAAAAGTGGGAAAATTGTGCGATACGATTGTGTTAATAAAAATACTTTCATTACTACATTTATCCCTTATAATGTGAAATGCCCATGGGGTAGTATCCTAAATAGATGAACTGAATATTGCAGAGCAAAAGACAAAATACAGTCATAGCATAACCATTCACTGATGAAACAATCCATTGTATTATGTTTGTCCATTTCTTTTTTTTTTATTATTGTTAATACTGTGCTGGTTGACTTTGGCTCCATAATACCAAACACATGCAAAGAAAATAATTTTTGTTAGTCGTCATATATTCCTGTCCAGTATTTCCTCAAACTGAATAGAATACAAAAGATTCCAATGTTGTTTCTGTTTAGTTCTTTTTGATTTTGTTCAGCACTCACGTTCAATTATCCTCTTCGTTTCTATTCTATAATGTTGACCATTTTCCGACTCCATTTTTTGTATGTTCACTTTTTCTCGTTGTCCTATTCGATCGATGTTTTTCATCTACATCATAATCGTTTCATTGATGATCTCGTCCGCGTATAAATGTGGGAAATGGGAAAAACGTCGTTATTGCGTCCCCAGAGTATTCGTGAGTTGATTCAAATACATTTTTTGTGTTTCGGTATGATATTGGCACTGACCAAATTTATGTATATCATTTGGGTGGTCATCTGGTCAGAGGATGAAACACATAAGGAACATTTCATAGAATTGAACCATAAAAACAGAAATCCCTCCATTTGATGTGAATAAATGGGGAAAATTCTATTGATAGAGTGGTGTATGAGGGAATCAACCGTACCCAATTGAATAGCAAAGATTTCTATAGCTCCATTTATTGTACATTATTCTATAATGGATGTATGTACAGATGTTGTAATTGTTCGAGAAATCGATTTTGGGAAATAATGCATTTTTAGTATCTTGTACTTTTCAATTGTGGAGTATCCGCGGGTGGTTTACCATTTATTAAAATTCATCGGTTTACAAATGCAAGTAAATTTGGAGAGATGATAATTCATCTAGAATAGAAAATAACCATTAAAATTACATTATACATATGTACTTTTAGAACTGGGTAATCACTATACACCATAGCGTAATGTACATTGTGGATACTCTTCTGTCTCACTCTTATTCAGTACTTTAATGATTTTTTATTATTTTCTTTGTCACAATAGATTTCCTCTTGCCGCTTACAATAAGACTCCTGATTACTTTCTATGTAATCGTAATTATCAATAAAGTATATTCACATGATACCTTTTGTTCCCATTGAATGATGAAAATAAGAACAAAAAAGTTGAGTGCAATAAGAAACTATTCGTTATAAATAAAATCTGTGTAAAGAATGTTGTCTAGATTTAGACTAAGTATCTATCAGAATGGTAGTTATTTACTTATAGTATTGTGGCCCATCAACAACATCATCTTCAGTCGACATCTATTTATTTTATCCTGTTTTGTTCAAATGTGTATTCTGAATGTGATTATGTGGCACCCCCAAACCAACTATAAACCAGCTACCAGTATTGTACCATTCATGGGAGTTTGTGTGGTAACTTCGGTGACGCTGTGTCGCTCTCCAACCGTATAAAATCAATAAACCCAGTCAACATAAAACTAGATGGGAAGTAGACAAAAGGGAAGATGCTTTGTTTAAACTCTGACTTGTATTCTATTCATCTACGCCCAATTTATAGATTTTGGATAATAACATCTTACCGTACGACTGTATGGATATAAATTATATTATTTCCTTCGTTTAGTTTTATTATCGAAGTGAAGAAAAATTGATTAAGATCTCATCTCAGGTTCAATTCAATAATTCAATGTTTGTGTTTCATGACTATTTTTTCTCCTAAGTTTTCCTCTATGATTTCTACATGTTTACTTGGTGATAACTTTCGTTCGACATGATTTGAAGCGGATGGAATGATTTGACATTCGATTGTTTTCCGATTTCCCAATAAATGATAATTGTTATGTGTCTATGTGGGTGGTTGATGCCATTATAATCTTATTGTGATTTTCCTTTGATTTTACTTAAGCGTATTACATAGTCCTTCGCGTTATATTCCCTAACACAGTTTAGGAAATATAAATTCTGACAGTGCCAAACATCGTTTACATACAAATGCGGTTACAAAAAATAATCAAATTTTCTTTTACAACATGAAAATGAATAGTTTATGATGTTGTCACTTGAATGTGAACACTCGCATTTTGGTTGAATTTCTGTTCAAAGCTCAACTTAAAACTCAGAGTGTTAGACATTTCTACAGTTTTGAAATAATGGAAAATGGTAATCAGAGAACAACAGAATAAAGTTGTGAGCTCGAACTTAGTCTTCAGTATTGTTGGATCCCAAGGCGATGTTAGAAATTTTGAAATGATCGAATTGAATTTTTGTCTCCATCCCTGGACCAGATAAGTTCATTGTATGTCAACTGATAGGGGAGATGGAGAAGACATAGTGACACCCATCTGCCAGCTTTAATGTGACAATAAACATTGTTGATAATGGGCAAAAAGAAATTTGGATAAATGACAGTGATATTCTATCGGCTTAGTGATTCCCCATTAATTTGATTTTCATTCATTTAAATCCCTGGAATTTGATCCACACCCATATTTGGTTTCTTGGTCAATGATTTTAATTGTTTGTAACACCGTTTCAAGATTATCAAATTTCTCATCTATCGTTTTTTGATTTTTTCTTTATCTTTATCGGATTTGTTGCAGATGCTTGTGGAGAAAGTTAAATCAGGAAAACATATTTGGTAATAGTTTACTAAAAGACCGAACCACCCATGAGCCATTGGCCAATTCAAAAACGGTGTCAATGGATGAGGTAAGCACATTTTATTACATAAAAATTACATTTAATTTACTTACAACGTAGATGTTCATCATTGTTTTACGCATTCGTTAGTTTTCGGTTATTATGAATTCATTTCAGTTTTATGTGTAGCACCCGTATCGCAATGAATATAAATTTAATTGGATTAATGTAACACTGTACTGAACACAACCACATATCCAAAAATGCTTTAACATTGCGTATGATTAGGAATCATGTGATATATTTAGTTACATATAGATATTGTCTAACATACCCTTGGAAAATATAAGAGATCATCCGTTCACGACTGAATAGTCAAGATGAAATCAACATTTTTTTTATGTGTTAGCAAGTACAAAAGCATCCCACTCATTTATTGGTGTACCCATTGGTTACGGTGTTTGTAATACCGATGACTATGGATGAAGATGATGATGACGCTGCTACATTTCATTCTAAAGTGAAAACACTAAAAAAACCGAGATTGGTTTTTGCCAAACCCATGGAATTAAAATAAAAACATTTGCCTAAAAAACAAACCGAATTGCAATATTATCGTAATCATAAATTGTTAACCAGAATACCAAATAAAAACCAGAGGAAACGCTCTGCTTATGGATTTTAAGATGAACAGCAAACAACCAGCGTATTATTTTTCCCTGTCTTCTTTAATTCATGTTGAACATTAGAATTCGTTGTCCATTGGATTATGGGATACCAATGCAAAAGCACAACGTGTGCAAGAACATAAAAATTTATTTTTTGGCAATGCCTAGCATATTCACTGTTTTTTGATTTTTATATATTTGGCTGGTTCTTTAATGGTCGTTACCATTCATTACAGGTCAATAACCGATCTTCGATTTCATATGCAATACTCTTAGGTATACGAATTCTATTGAAAGCAAGCAGTTTTACAATGTACAGATGATACACAATTAGTGTAATTTTATTGGTCACCATCACATCCATAAATAATGGGAAATCAATATGAGAATTATTAAAACCAAAAATTCATGGTTAATTTATCAGCGCTTCGAAATCTCCATGTGGTTGACATTAATTAAACAAATAACTCGAATATTTTTTACTTTAATTGATCTCTTTTGGTCACATCAAACTGTCAGTTTAGGAATTAAAATCAATTGATTTAAAATAAAAAAACTTTGGAATCACAATCAATTGCTTTATTTGGATTACGTGATTTTTATTATTATTTTAATTAGTTGTTTAATTAAGTTGTGATTTCACAATGAAAATAGCAATTGAATCAAACTTAATTAAAAAAATAATTTTGAAGCTAAATGTACACGTTCTTGTATGCATATGATGTGGTAAATTGATTGTTCCAATTGCATCGAAAATTGAATATGTTTAAAGTCACCAGGTTTATAAGATTGGTTCTTTAACATGTTTCATTTGTATAACAAATCCGAATAGCAATTCCTGTATGTACCAATGAAAGCATAAAGAGAACATAAAAGCGACAGAAAATCATTCGAATTCTATTAGTGAATCGTGTCAAAAGTCTTTAAAAGAAAAATTTGAAATCAATTTAATTGAACTAATCTATCTAAATTTGTTTTTTTATCGTTTTTGTTTTTCCTTTGGTTCTAGTTGAAATCAACAGAGAGTCGCTTAACAATGGCACAGAGCAATGGTACATTAGATTCCGGTACAGAACCAAATGGTAAATCAACAATATTACAGCCCGTTGAACAAAATTCAGTTAATAATAAAGCAAACGGTTCCGTAATCACAATGACAATGAAAAATAATCATTTGATCGTTGAAACAGAAGAACGTAGCGTAAGTTTTGTTTATCGATAAGCATTCATGTATTATGTGGTTCTACTTTTATGTATTTATAAATTGCATTTAGCATTTATCTTATATATGTTTGTGTTATGAAACACATATGAATATACAGATTATGTACATGGATTTTATGTTTAAATTGAAAATGCATAACAATGCGAAAAATGTTTTTCCACAAATTCAATGACATGGA
The DNA here is from genome assembly GCA_001014335.1 of Coboldia fuscipes. Lineage (NCBI taxonomy): Eukaryota > Metazoa > Arthropoda > Insecta > Diptera > Scatopsidae > Coboldia > Coboldia fuscipes. The sequence goes on along the minus strand of JXOR01000749.1, from coordinate 40,575 downwards.
AATACGATTAAATAATTAAATTTCTCCATTTCTCTCTGTTGTTTTTTTTTTTTTTGTATTTTAGGATATATCGAGGGATACTAGAGAAACAAAAGTGCATTATTCACCATCTGAAAAGGATGGCGTATTCGTTGTGGAGGTTTCATGTGGTGCTGATAATTTAAGTGCAGTGACGCCTAAGAAACCTGTAACCTGTGCTAACCCAACCGCTATTAATGATCCAAAACCAACTGAGGATGAACAAATGGTGAAACAAAGTTTAGCTCAAGGTGGTCCAATGGATTCAGTCACTGAAAAATCAAAGGAATTATCAACAGTGAATGAGATACAAGTCCATAATCCACCATCGGCTGTAGATCTAATTGAAAGTGTTCAACAAGCATCCAGAGATTTACCAAATTTGGTGGCCGATATTCAATCAAACGGTGATTTAAAACATGTTACACCGAATGTGGGATTATCACAATCGGATTTGAGTTCATCATCATCAGATGGTTCAAATCAAAATTATTGTTATGGCAACCAAGAAGAATTTACAGCCGAAAATATTGAATCACCGGTAATTGGTAAACTATCAAGGAGTACTGACAAGATCAATTTCAAAGGTGATAGCAATAAACCAGTGATTCGGTCAGCTATATACAAAGAGAATTCAATTGATCCACTAAATGAACCATTAACAGTTGATGGCCAACCAGAACGATTACAGTCAGATGATAATGCGTTATCTAAAGAAAAAACGCCAATTCCGTCACCAGTAATACTAAGCAATGGGCATCACAATTTAAATGAAAAAGATGTTGATGATATAACTGCGGTTGAAAAAACTAATGGACATCAGAATGGATTAGATGAAAAAATTTCAACAATATCAAATGGTATACACCATACAACTACAATAGAGAATACCGATGGATACGACAGTTTGATTAATTTACCAGCCCCGCCGACAACAGAAGAAATAAAACAATTGAATGAATTGATGGACAACAATTTAGATTCGTTGCCGCCACCACCGCCGCCCGATGTAATGCACATTGAGGGTCAAAGTATTGTTGGGGTTGAAAGTTAATAAGATGGTTAATCATCACAGTACTTACATAATAAATAAATTTTCTTTTATTATTTGTTTGGAGTATCATCACACCTAAACGACGTTTTTGTTTCTTTTAAATATAAAACAGTACTTGGTCCATTAACGATGTTCGCTGAAGAGTTCATTAGCTGATTGTTGAACAATTGTATGAAAAATTATAAAAAAATAAACAAAAGTTGGTTTAAGTGAAAAGTTTACCCTTTGAATGGCAACCATATTTCTTGCGCAAAGTTTGATTGGTAAGCACAGTTTGATTTATGTACAATCAACGAAGGTGTATTTTCATATTTTGAATACAGAACAATTACCAAGTAAATTAATCGATATCCAAAGTACATAACTGTTGTCTATTAAATGAATTAAATTTAATGGAAATTTCGATTACGTCCAAATAGTCCAGATGTTCTTCACTGTAATAGAATGGACTTTATTGGTATCTGAATACTTAAAGAAACATTCAGTTTAAGTTGAAAGTACACGACATCGTTATGGAAAAGTTAGAAGTAAACAATATTATTGTTGCGATGTGCAGAAGTTAGATGAACAAACAAATTGTATTTTGGGTGGGATAAGTGAAAAAGGATCTACTCCAAAGTAAAAAAAAAATTATATTGAACTGAAATTACATGGAATTAAATAATGAAATTGCATTACACAGATTTAATTTTAATTGAAACAAGATGAAACGAATAAAGCAAATGGTCCGTCCTATGATAAAACATGATAATACCATTTATAGGGTCTTAAACTTTCTTTTTTTTTTCCGTTGAATTCCATTTTCTATCCAATTGAATACTTAATAATAAAAAAAAAAAAACGATAGTAAACGTCCCATATTTTAATGTAGTTACGAAATACGTGAAAATATAAATTTTCTACGTAAAAAGATGCAAAAATAATTAATTATGAATGTATGTGAATTCACCTTTTTGCTTGTAAAAGACTATTAAGGAATTTTCTTTTTTTTTTTTGAGAAAAAAAAAACGTTTAAAATTTGTAATTATAAATGATTGTTATAAATTTTTTATGTTATCAATTAGCGGTAGGAGTAACAAAACATACATTGTTCTATGTTTTTAGCATATAATTTTCACATTAAAATTAATAAACTTTAGGATTATAAAAACAATGTTACGGTTACGTGAATTTATAGAGAAAAAAAAAGTAAATGGTAATTTAGGTATGTTATGACTATTGGGGATAGAAAAAGATTCCATCTATCCGTTCTATTTTGTTTGGTTTATTTTAGTTTTAAATGTATGTGGTTACTAATTCACTTACTCTATGTACATTCTTATTCTCAATGTAAAACGTCTTTGAAAAGCATACCACATCTAATTGAAATAAAATGAATAAAAAAGGAGTGAAATTAAAACAATGGAAATTTTTTTGCCCAGAGCCCAGAGTATAAGAAGTCAGTAAATGGGAGTTTATACAAATAGGCTCACAGCATAATTAAATAATTTGAATTAATGAATGTCTCGTTACAGTTGTTGCCGTACTACTATGTATTACCATACATTTTTCATACATAAAATTTAATAAAATTCTTAGATGATAATGTAGAGAACAGTTTGCTAAACGATAAAATGAATGATAAATTATGAACTTAAATGATTTTATATTTGTAGCATTTATAAAATGCTTAAATCAAGCAAAAAATAATTGTAGCCAAATTATTGGATTAATAGAAACTAACGATAAACTTGCGTTAAAGATATAAGAACAGTAATAAATTCCACTACTTAAACACGATAAAGTTCGATTTAAATTAACAAAAGAGAAGAACTTTCAATTGATAAGACTAAAAATGATTGTCAAGTTCATTTGGGAATATCGATGTAATCAATATTTTTTAGGCATTAAAGGTGATTACCATAAAATCAAATATAAATTCAATAAGAATCAATTTCTATGTATTTAAAAACAATATAATCTAAACAAAGAGCACTCTTATGAAATATGCACTTAATTACATGCAACTACATATAGCAACCATAGATCATAATAAATAAATTTATAATTGTCAAATTAAATTTAACGGTATAAATAATCAACGATATTATTTTCATTTTACCATGGTCATTTACTCATATTCTACTGGTTACCACAGCCAGCTAAGTAGTGTAATCATATTAAAATAGATTATCTGAGAAAAGTGTATTACTATCCTAATGACATCACCATTACAGATAATATAGATAATGATAAAATAATTGTTTATAAAATTATTTGCCAATAAATGGGCAATCATGAAATGATTTCATTTGTGCCAAATTAGATTATAATTAGATATTTGCCATATGACTGGATGCAAATAGTCAAAATGCGATAAGATTTTAATCCAAAACGGGATGATAGACAGTGTAAGATTTTACACGAAAGCCAAAAGAACAAACCCCCATTTTATTTTTAATATGAAAACATCATTAAATGCGGTTTAATATTTAATATATTGGAACATAATGTCAAGTAGTGTTAAATGAATGTTATTGATTTCATAGTATTTGAATAAGAATTATAAGATTTTCTCATTGATATTTATTGGAGATTGAAGATGGAAGAACTTTATTAGAATCATTCTATAAATTTAATTTAATTTGATACAATAATGTCATAGCTGCGGATTGCATTAGATTGAGAACAACGGTGTTAACTGATGCATCATTATAAGAAATCAACTGAATGTGAAATTATTTTATCAGATATTTACATATAAACAGAACCGTATAGAACACTTTATCAATGTCTGTAATGTTGATTAATTTTATTTTAAAATTATTGCTCAATGAATAGTGAATAGTAAACGATACATCGTGAAATACATTAATCCAAAATCCATAATTAATTACATAATTACTTAAAAACTCCCAACGGATAATGTAGGAACTACATATGAATAATGTGTATAACATATTCTTAAATAATTATGTAGATTGAACACTTTTTAAACTATTATGATGTATTTAGTAATAATGAAAAAAGAATACACATAAACCCACACATCTAATGTGATTTTCTGCTCATTGGATCTCTACTCTCTACAGTATTAGATAATTCATGAAACTATGAATTGTAAAATGTTTATTTTGATTGGATTTAATTATTGTTGATATTTAGTTTCATACATCATTTATGGTACATACAGCCAAATACAATACAATATGTGTTAACTAACAACATGTTTTCCATTAAAATTCATTAAAAATGTTGAATTATTAAAATATGGATTATGAATAAATATTATAAACTCATTATGTATTTATAAATAATCAACATTATTTTAAACTATTAAACTTAATAAACAGGAAAACAAGAAATAAAAATGAGAAAGAAGATAAATACATCATACAAATGGAAAATAATAAATTAATATACTCATAATTAACTAAATTTAATTAATGAATTATTATAATTATAATATTGTAATGATATTATTGTATTGAAACTATTAATATTTAAATAATAAAAAAAAAGAGAATAAATGTGATTCGTTTTAAATAAAGCAAATTATCTGGTTATTTAATTGTTACATCGGCGAATATACAGTGCATTCTTGTATCCCATGGTTTACTTTCAATAAATAGTAAAATATTTCCATCTATTATTAGATTGATTCCATGAAAATACTGTGTTTCAATTAATGAGTACATTATTGATTTTGAGTCTTAATTGTTAACTCAAAGGAACTTCGCATGTTGATGAACTTAAACAATTCCCTTTAAAAGTTTGAAAGCTCCACCCTATCGTGGTGAATAATTTTCTAAAAGGATGTGAATACTAAACGAGTTGGGCTAAGGACTTTAGTCGAGTCGCAAACCACAGTGAGTGAAATTCTTTGGGAAAACTTATTAACCGTTAAATGAGTTTTATTTTAAAATTCGAATGAATTTTGTATTCGTTTCTAACTCACCCTTGCAATTAACTCTGTCAGAATCTTCATTGTAGCTGAACCTAGAAGGATTTTAGTGTACTTACAAAAATTGTTTCATTGAAAATCACATACAGCAATTCTGTAGAAGTACCTTCATGAAGTCAATTATAAATTTTTCCGAATTTCGAGATTTCTTTCGTTAGAATTATTCATTAAAGATCAGTGAAATCGGTACCACCGGCCTGACAGAACTTTGAGATGTTATCAGTGACATCCAGATCCAGTTGTCATCTATAATTGATAATTAAATTTCATATATCAATTATTATAATGTTTCAACCAGTATCAATAGAAATTGCCATAATTAGTAATTGTTATTCATCTAAACTAATGATTTAATTATAATTGTATGAAAGATCATCAGAACTGTTAGCCAACGAAATGAAAACGTGCTACAAAACCAAAACAATGAAAATTACGATATACAGAATCACATACAAACACACATTGGCTAACGAAATATGGGAGATTGTAATCTCAGCTTTTATATAAAATGACTTGTACACATCCTTTGTGTATTCATTCTCTGGTTGCCGGTTTCCAATGAATGCAAAGTGCAATTTTCAAGCATCTGGAAAATGAAAATAAAAAAAACATGAAAAAAAATAAAATGGAAAAAAAAAATTGTATGAAAATTGAAGTTCAACAGAGTTTGCTCTTATGTACACCAAACGGTTATGGTTAGCATAGATCTCATGTAGGACAAACCAAAAGCATAACAACTGTAACTGCATATCTCGTTGCATACGAAGGATTGTAGAGAAAATGGGTAGATTTCACTTTCAATGTTATGTCGTTGAACAACGATCAACGGTGGTGTATATATGGGATTCCATGGAGTTCTTTTTTTTTTTTATTTTATTTTATTCCTCAATGGATTTTCCTCGTCTCCGTTTTTTTTTTCCAAACAAACGGAATTTTGTTATGTAGAACTTTGGGAAAAACCTTCGGTTGCATATACCAGATTTGTTTTCTTTTTTTTTTTTTCTCGTGACTGCATCGAGTGTATGTAGAGGAATCAGGAAATGAAAAGCATGGAAAAAAAAAAGAATATGAAAAGTTGTCCACCACCCGCTTAACACATATGCTGTCGTTCTCCGATTCTGTTTTCTGTTTGACATAATAAAAGAGGACTTTATTAAAGTACACAGCAATACGACAAAGTATCACATCTCATATTTTGGTTTGTTGCTGACAGAACATTAACTACTCGATACCATCACCAATCTGTACGCATAAATAATCAATAATTCATTTTGATTTACCTTAAAAATACCAAAATTATTGGTTCAATTCGTTTCAAATAACTGCGACAAGAATTACTGAATACTTTTTATTTATTTTGTCGTTCGTATTTTTAGAGATTTTTTTTCTCTACTGTATTTATTCATCTGTTTGTACGGTTACACCGTATTGGTTTCATATGCGAATGTATCGTGTATTCTATTTCGTTTCATTTTTATTATTTTGCAATAACAATTTATATCATCTGATGTTGAATATTTCATATCATTTATGCATTTTATGAAAGAGTAGGTTACAATATAATGTTACATTACTGGTTCTCCTTGGTAATATATCATCAATAGACGGTATGACAAATGTTCGACCAATGAATGTACTTTAAATTTGGTAATTTAAGGAAATCATTTTCATATTATGGCATGGATAAGTTATTCCAGATTTAGTTTGATGGTAAATCAAACATTAATGTTATTTTGTTTATTCCATATTTTCCAATGTGCTTGTATGAATATCCCTTTTACATTAATTCAATCTATTCACATTTTACTGTTTTAAAATTTATGGTTTTTTATTTAAAATAAAAGAAATAAGAATTCCATTTCTGTTTTTCTTTGGTTTTAGTTTAAAAATGTTGCAAGTGATAGGAAGAAAATGAAAGAATCCTCTTTATTATTTTGGGTGGAAGCCAAACTGTAGGGCAGAATATCAAAAGGATAATCCGGGCCTGATGTATAAACTGTGAAAGGATGTGCTCATAAAAGGATATAAAATTCACATAAAGCAAATGGTAATAAAAGTTTGTTGCGCCCACCGAGAATAACTACTAATCAAAAACCAAGCGCATTATTTATCCATACATTTTTATGTATGTCGAAAATGATGGTAACCAGATGAAGAAAATAACCGAAAAAAAAAAGGAATAAAATAATTCACAAGAGAAAGCAAACAGCGAAAAATAACGCGAGGATCATTATAAAGATTTCGTTTTTTCTTTTAGAATTTTTTATTTTATTGTTAGATTGTGGGTGGATGGGTAGTTTTTGGGCGAATATACAACAGCAACTGTCATGACCCGTAATCGTTTGGAATTCTTTCTTTTTTTTCAATCTCTAAATTCTATATGTTTCCAATCTCTGTACAGCTTTGTCAATTGAAAAAAAAAAAGCAGTGAAGAATAGAGGAAAAGACATAAAACACTAAGAAATGAAAGTATAAAATTTAAGTGAGAGAGAGAGAGAGCATAAAACTGAAAAACGGGAAAACTGTTAGAGGCCCTTTATTACAAATGGCTGATTGGATGTTAAGCATAGCGGATAAACTAAAAACATGGATTCGTCTATTTTTTGAATTTTTTTTTCTGTTTTTTTTTTTATTCGTTTTTAGCTAAAATAAAAGACGAATTTTAATACTATTTATCTGTTCTGCGCCGAAAAATTCTTTATTACAGTAAAAACCGTCCTCCACTCGTCCCCTTTCATTAACTCGGGGTTTTTATTGTAATGAAAACGGCATAAGATTGTACATAAGGATAGTGTTTAAACGACGTTACCAATTCTATAAGATGGTACATCGTCACAAGACGAACCAAATTTAATACATAAAAAATATATTTCTACTTTAAATGAGTAAAGATTCATTATCGTTACCCATCTGCTTCATCCACTCAACTGTGTGCAATGGCATACACATAACAGCTATAATATTTCCATTCAAACACAAAGATGTATTTTCTTTTTTACCTACTTGTCTTTCTCTCGTATTTTTCATTTTTTTTTTATTTTGGTGGCGGTTCAAAACCAAACAAATTTTTAGTTATTTTGATCCATAATTTTATCCTAAAATGAATGGTGAACAATTAAGGGTGAGTGAAGGTGTGCTCAACTGAAGAGGAAGGTGATGCTTCAATAGAAAACGCGTCATTCAGTATCATTCACCAATTATTCAGAATATTTGATGGCGTATAGTTTTCTATTCGTCTTACTCTCCATCCTCGTTTAACGTTTATTCTTTTCTGTTTTCATCGTTTTGTTGTTCGTTGAGGAGGAAAAACATTAAAATTTTACATTCTTCCATAGATCAGTAGGAAAACAGGAATGGTGACGATACCATATCATTTCATTTTAATGTTTGGCCATCACCTTTTTATCCTTGTCTAATTCAAGACGTTATGGAACCATTGCGATCTCATTTTAACTACACCAAACTGCTATTTATGCCTTTAACAACTAATAGAAATTGGTTGTAACGCAAAAACATAAAATAACAGATTAGAATGGAACAATAATAAAAAAAAAGTATGTGGGGGACTCACTGTTTCGCGATTTTTAATACTTCTAATAAAATTTTCTTTTTCTTTTTTTCTTTGCTCAGTTTTCATGTCGTTATTTTTACAGTTTTTTTCCCCGTTGCGTAAGATGCTGCACTAACAGTATCAAACAGAGAAATACCGAGTGACGCGAGTATGAAAACAGAAAGGAAGCAGCCAAAAAAAAAAGTATTAAAATTGAGAGACGCTGATGTGTACGCATAGAGTCATTAAAAGAAAATTTATTTTTCTCTTTTAGTAGCAACAACTATACCGAATTATGGGTAGATTTTTATGTGTATCCTAAAAATTGTATTTGTACTGGTTTATTCCTTCGGGGGATTCGAATTGCTTAGATGTTTATGCCTATCCATTTATATTTTCTTCATTTTTGTGTTCTGTGTGTGTTCCAATGTTACTTTATGTATTATGAAAACAAAGAAAAATTATGTGTACCTACCATTTACATTACGTTTACTTTCAAGCTAGTAACCAAGTGTATAAGAGATTCACCTTATGTTTCATCTGGATTTTATTTTATTTTTTTTTTGGTTTTTGTATTCCATAACCATCATCCTCACATTACGGAAACTAAAATTCACCCTTCGTTCTCTCGTAAAAATTTTCATATTCGCTAATTTTCTTTTCGTTTTTTTTTTTTTGTTGTACTTTATTCTTTTACCGTAACTTTATTTCCCAATCTTCGTTTTTCATTACAAACACACAAAAAAAGGAAATAATATTAAATACCGACAGCAACCGAGAGCACAGGAAAAAAACTCTTGAAGATTGTTAACGACAAAATCATAAAAATAGTGGTAATGGCTTGGAGGTAAAATCCAGGAGGTGGGTGGCAAGACGCATAGAAATGGAATTCATTAGAATCTTAAAAAATTTTTATGTGTATACTAAACAAAGTAAAAATGAGAGAAAAATCGAGGCAGTTAGGAGGTATACATGAACCATGTATTTTAAACTTAACGTGTACGCGTACTTTCATCAACTGGAAAAATTTTTCTAAACTAAAAAAAAAAAATCACAAAAGAATCAACAACATCTATAAAAGAAATTTTCTTAAGGAATGAGTGAATGTGGCTTATGAAACTTTTTCTTCTTTTTTTATCCTTTAAAATATCATGTACCCCGTTTCACTTTAACGAATATTTCTATTTCTAAATTGGAAACGAATAAAAAACGGTAAGAAAAACCAGTGAGTTGATTTTGAAATTATAATGGAGCACAATGAATTCAAAACGGGAAAAATGATTTCGATACACTTGAGCATTGCATTGTGGTGTAACACACATGTAAGCAGAATATGTATTGAATTTCATAGAATGTGGGTGGATTACATTTTTGTTTCCTTTCCACATCTTTTTACGCTTTTAAATAAAGAATCATGTAAATCAAGCATTCGGCTCATACTTTAGTGAAATAAAATGATGAACGAGAGACCTTATTGAACCTGATGAAGAACCAAGAGAGAAGTAAAATAAATATAAAGAAAAGAAAATAAATAATACTTTTGCAATATAAAAGTCTAATATCTAAATATAAAAAAGACTCATATTATTTTATATTTATACTTTGTTCAACATATCATACAAGTTGGAAATAATAAAAAAAAAAAATATTTTATCCCCCTCTTTGGTTATGCATCTTGAGCTCTGTTTCGCCACTAACCAAGATGATGTAATATGCCGGTGAGGGTGGTGGTTGATTTTTATAGTTCTATATGCCCTTAAAACAGAAACCAAAAAGTGAACCGGACCACTGGTGTAACAGAATTTTTATTCACTTCTTATTTTATAGTATAGAAAGTATAATAAACGACAACCAAAATAGGCATATTTATGCTACTTGACTGTAAAAACTCCGAATTGATAGCATCAAACGGAGGAATGATGGAAAGGTAGGCACCGTTTATCCGTCGCATTGGTACAGTTTTATGTGTTTGCTACGTAAGTTTGTTGTTTCTTTCCTGCTTATTTCATTTGTCATTCATGGAACATAAGATTTCATTTGGACCAGAAGAAAATGAGCCTATCAAAAAGTAATACTTATTGAACTGAACTTGTATTGAGTTTTGTTTTGGTAGGAACACCATGGCTCAAGTAAAATTTTTTTTTTTTTTTTTTGTGGGCGAATTTCGAATATAAAGAAACTTCATTTTGATCCATAAAACTTTTTTTTTATTTCTTATTTTTATTATTTTTAATTTAAACCGAACGCGAATTTCATATCAATGTGGTATCAAACTGGATGAATAAATGCATCAGGATTCTGTATCATCTTGTTACTGTCAGATGTAGTACACTTATATTTGCCATTTGGATGAAATTCTTTTATCTTGAAGTATATGACCAGAAATTCAGTCATGTTTTTCCTATCTTTATGATGTAAAAGAAAATTTATTCACATTATTATGTTTTTATTTCAAATGAAATGGTTATTCTATTTTACAGGTTTTTTTTTTATTACACGGGGAATGTTATCCATAAAATTGTCGATGTGACTCGATCAAATTCAAAAATTCATAAAGGATGATGAATTTCAATATAAAATTGATCATTACGTAGTAGATTGAAATGATAATGGAGTAAATGAGCTGCTAGACAATCGATCTTAATTCATAAAAACGTAGCTATTCAATTAACGTATAAATTTGTATCGATTGAAACAATTCATAAATCAATTTAAATTTATTTAGTGGAATGAGCTACTTGAGTTTAATTTTAAAGACATTGAGACATTTCATTTCAGTGATAACGAATTCCTTAGCATACGTAATCATTGTGTTGATATCAGTAAATAAACGGTTACTTCATTGAGCAACAAGGCGACCACATGTTATTTTCCTATTTATTTAAAAACAGAAAACAAAATCTAAAGGAAAAACCAGTTTTCACCCTCATTTGACCCACACTTTCATGTGATTTATCAACTGATTGTGTAAATCCATATGTGAGAATTTCTGTCCCTTTTTCTTCAGCTTTTCTCGACCCACATATGGTGAAAGTACAAAGTCTCGTATAGGAGACGCGTGAAAGTGCCGCGTCTGCATGGCAAATTCCAATTTTATGAAGAAAACCAAATGTTTTCTCACAATTTTCTAGGTCAAATGAGAGCAAAATGAGCCACCACATTGATAAACGGAATTTTGTATTGTGTGGACGGTCGTATATACAAAGAAGTACAGTACAATTCTCCCAATGTTTATCACAAATAGACGCAAAACGATTCTATGAGGGTGTGAGACATCAACCCAGACCATTTCTTATATCACACCAGGAAAAAAATCGCAGTGAATTTATCTTTTTCTCCTGCAACAGCAAAAATATTCTCCTCGTCGGGTTTTTATGGTTTGTAATTTGTTGAGTATGCGACAGACCATCAGACTTTTTAAACATATTGACTGACCCCCTGCTCTTGTTTCTTTATTTTTTTTTTTTTTGGCTGCCTCTTACATACATTCCGCCCGGTACGTATGCCATTGGCACATTGTAGCAAATACAGCCGGCATATTTTCAGATGATTTCACATAGTTACGGAGACAGCAAAGACGTTAGTGTGTTAACAACTTTATTGTTGTGCCGCTTAGTTGATGGTGTGTCATGCATGTCAAGATTCCATATCTGTGATCTGGGCAAAATAGAAGGACATTTAGTATGATGTGATAAAGAGCAGATTCATTTTAGAGTCAACTCTTGTCTTTCATTCGTATCATCTTAAAAAAAAAGGATTTTATCTTACTTTCGATTGCCAGTTTTACCAATTGACAGCATATCAATGGCAAATTGGGTAATCTTCTTCAAGATTCTTTGATTAACCTCCGATGTATAAAATCATCATATAAATCTCGTGTAATCATCCAGCTAGAAAATCTTTTATCAACGAGAAGTTCTCTACTTTCTTTTTATTGTTCATTGCGACATATATGTGTTATCCGTCATTGTTTTCGGTGTTTTGGTATTGAAACTCAGGTGTACCATTTGGGCGTTGTATTACAATAGAAGACATATGAGATGTTTGGCCATGAATTGTTTTCTTCATATTATATGCATAATCAAATTCAGTTGTTGCTTCCATGGCTTCTTTCACTTTTTTTTTTTGCTGGTGTTGTTTGCCCTTTTTTGTGTTGGTTCTTTTGCCGATCCCCATTTTATGTCTTTATCAGTCTATTTTCTTATAACGGTTTAGTCTCTCTCTCCTTAATATGACTCTCTGGTATTTCTCAAATGCTGAGCATATGAAAACTCAAGGCCATTTGAAAAGAATTTTCATACTTTTCTTTTTATTTTTTTTATTTTTTACTTGCCGTTGCTGACGGTTTTGCTTTAACGTTTGTTATTTCTTTATCCTCTGAATTATATGCTATTTTCTTTTTTTTTTCTTATTCCAGTCGAGCTCCACTGAAATAAAATGAGAAAACTGTTGCTCATGATGGAAAAACATGCCATATATTGCTTAAGGGTTTTGGATTTTCATATATTGGCAGAGCTCAACATGAATGGCAAGAAAAATAAAAAAAATAAAAACCGAAATGAAAAAGAAACTGAATGATAACAAGAAGTCCTTAGTCACACATTTATGTACATATTACATATCTATCTATGTTCTCTTCAATGCCATGATTCCCATGACTTGTTATTTTTCCCCATTTTCTTATTTCATATAACTGTAAAATATGTTACATATGTTTGGTATTTACATCAGTCCATATAATATTCGTGCCAGTATCACAATTCTTGTGAAGAACGTGCTAGCCCCACGTTTACTTTCATCCAGATTTCTTTTTCCATTTTTTTTTTTTTCGGGTGAGAGTAGAATGAAAAAGATTATCAATTTCTTCCATTGTTGGTATTCGAAACGATTCCACGTATTAAGTTAATTCATCCTTAGAAAATGCCTGACCACCCACAATATCCATCGAACCCAGCTATAATGGATCATCTGTACTTGCCTGATTCGAATTCAATCAATTAGAGATATACCGTTAACTTACATATAATATGGACTAAAAAATATCCAAAAGCTTATGCGATTTTAATGGAACTGTAGTGTTTCTATACATCATCTTCAGTTGACCGAAATCACAAAAAAAAAAATAAAATGAGAAGATAATAAAACACTCAACATTAACCGTACAACATTAATTTGTAATAAATTTAAATAAAAAAAAAACAACAACAGAAAAGACTACATACAAAATTTTATGTAAATTACATCAACATAATTCAATATTAAAAATACATCCATCTGAACGTAATAGAAAAATAATTCAATTAAAACAGAACAACATTGAATTTTTGTGTTATTTTATATATCGAATAGAACCAGAAGTGTATTTGTAATCATTAATGTTGGATCTGAGTGTCATATCAGATGATGGATTTTTAAATACAATTTCTATATTAGAATTTAATTAGTTTATAACAAACAACAAATTTTCTTTTATTTTTTCATTTTCCACTGCGGAATAAATGAATTTTCATTGGATAAAACACAGTTCAACTGATGTTGATAGAGATACGATTGGTGTGCATCTTATATGAAGTTTTAAACATTTTATTCAGATACGAGGATTAAACACTAATCATTGGTCTACCCATAAATGGTGTGAGTAACTGAATACCACATTGGGGGTTAACTAATTTCTAAATGATTTTCATAATTGAATGAATTAATTTTAATATTTCAATATCTTCTCACCGCTTTCGGACACCGTTACATTGTAAAAGAATAGACAGGTAAAAGTCATCCGCTTTTGATAACAGAATTTATAATTAATTACACATTTACCGTATGTGGTTTTTGTCAACTATAATAACTCGATTCTAGGATATTAAATGGCCAAATAATGTTCCATGATGCTATTTTAGTTGAATGTTTGTTATATTGTTTTACTATTTGAATGATTATAAATCATTTTAAACAAACATATTTTCATTAACCGCAATACAACTAACCGTAATCACATAATTACAAATTTATTAAAGCAATATGTATCAACTGAATTGTGAATGGTAGATTAATCAGTAAGTACTGTATGCGTTCTAATGGTATGAAGTCACTCGTTTTTGATTTCTGTGTTTTATACAGTTGAACAGTTTAAAGTAACTTTGACAAAGACAGATGAAAACTTAATTTGGTATTTCGCATTAAAATTATGAATTTGTTCAGTAGCTTGTTCACACCTAAATGTAATTATGTTCAAATAAATAATATTGAAATTGATGGTATTCTATATCTAATATACCGATTCATATGAATTATGGTTTTAAAACTCAAATCAATCATTTGGCTGTAAAACCTTCAATTTACGTATCCATCTAGACTTTAACTCATCATACCCCAATGTGCCACATATTCTAAAATGGTTATTATGTATATTTAATTAACTAGAAAGTTATTAGTTGAATGATGACGACGTACCGAATTAAATTCCGTTAAAATACAATAAAAAACATATAAAATTTCAATGTTTCATTATTATTAATTTTATGAAAATAGAGTGAAAGCATTGGCAAAAAGGAAACTAATAAAATTTAATTGAAATTAAATAAACTGTTATGTAAATATTGAACATTCGGTTGTTGTATTATTCCATATTTTCAATTAGGATAATTCTAGTTGTTGTTGTTGTAATTCTATTTCATATCGAATGATGGAATCGAATACAAAAAAAAACCCAGAGAAATATAAACGAATTGTGAAACCCTTGGCAGCAGTTTTTTGTGATGAAATCCGATAATCAGACGGGGGATGACGAGATGATGTGGTGTGCGCGATAAGGCACTTCTGGGTGAAATAGAATCGTCCATCGATTACATTTTGGTGTAGGTATGTATATAGTTGATACTGAATAATCCCTTGGGCGTGAATCTGTCGCGATTAAATTGAACTATTTCAATTTTTGTAGAAAATTTTTCCAAAAATACAAAGTACCACGTAGAACTGTTCCGTTTCCCGTCTTTGCTATATAAAACTCAACCTCATTCTCATGCCATGCATAATTAACAAATTCCAATTATATTTTGCTTAGTAACTAGAAATTTGTTTTTTTTATTCTGTGCTTGAATCACAAAAAATATCTCCATCCAATTATTGAACCATTTTAGAGTCTGGCAATAGTCATTTTCATAGCATAAAACCCTTTTTATATATTCCATATTTTTTTATCTGACAAAAAAGGAATAAGCGGAGGAAATTTTCATAATAATCCCCCCACTATCTAGTCGTTATAGTAGTAAAAGGGTAAACGGGGGGTAGTGGTAAATGGGCGCAAACAAAAAATATGAAAAATTGGTAAAAAAAAAAGGAATTTTCATTTAATAGCGTTTTTCACTACACACACTGTCACAAGCACGTGGTTTTTTTTCTATTTCGCATTATTCAAAAATTAACGGTTAAAAAAAAAAATTGAAAAACGCCAGAGTTTTATTGAAGATAAATGTGAAAGTATGAGTCGGTGGTGTATCACATAAAGCATAAAAACCGAATACCGAGGGTCGGGAAAAAATTCATTACGGTATTTATAAAAGTGGCATATGAGATTATGAACATTCGCGAATAGCTGGTATAGAATGGGGTTTAATGAAGAGGCCATACACCGACACACAAATACACCATCACTAAGCATCCCTTCGTTCTCTCATTTTTTTTTATTATTTAATGTTTTCTCTTCTTTTTTTTAGGAAAACATTTTTAACCAGATTTTTTTGTATGCAAAAAAAAAAAAAAGAATAAAATATTTTGTTGGTACAGAAAATGTTGGTATATTTTATATTTTAGTTCTGGGCAAACATATAAAAAAAAAAACGACACGTAATACAAATAGAGAGATGCTGTCATTCCATGGCTTATGGATTGGGTTATTTTAACTATCAATGGGTCCATGGTATGAGAAAAGTGGAATTGCTCACAAAATATTTCGCATTATGATAACGCGCATTGGATTCCATTAAAAAAATAGAATTCGTCTATAATTTTATATATAATTTTGTGTGTATTTTTTTAATTTTGGTTGGTTATTCAGTTGATCTCAATCCCATCTATCGTATAATTTTATTTTTGCGTTTTAAAATAATTTTTTATTTAAATCATCCGTCTGGTATTGGGGTGTATTTGTTGGTTTGGGCCATATTCGGGATGATATGTTTAAATTTTTTTTCTAGTCAGCCATCAGTTTTGGCTAACAAAAAAAACGGTCCATTTATACTGTTGTTATTCCTCGTTTTTTTTTTGCACATCCCATTTATAGTAATTCATTAAAAACGAAAAAAAAATCTATTTCACATTATGGCCGTAGAATTGCTAAGCGTAAGGAGGTGGGGTAGTAATGATGAAAACTCAACCGGCCGAATCAAATGAAAATTATAGTGTGAGACAATTCAAAGGGTTAAATTACGTGGATTTGCATATTTTTTTTTCTAGTTCAGTATAAATTGTATTTGAATGGGTGAGGAAATAATTTTTAACCAAACGCTAATCATACAACTACAGTTGATCGTTGATTTTGAAAATGCGTCAAAAAAATGCGTCTAAACTAGAAGTAATGGTGGTGTATAACGCAATGTAAGTGATGGCTGGAATTTTATCCGATACATTGAGGAATGTAACACTTGTCTTAGCAGCTAGGAACAACTGATGGTAGAAATATCATTAAATTTAATCTTCACATTTTACTATTTTGATGAAAAGAAAATGAAAACTCCATTGAAAATGTTTAGCCATTGTAAATTATCCGAGCATTTTCATCTGTTTAGTTCAATGGTTCAAACTATGAAGCATTTAGAAAATAAATTTAATACATAATAGCCATCTATTTCATGTTTCAATGTTACATAGTAAAAATATACATAATAGAGAATTTCGTTTCGTTTTTTATGCCATCGTTGCCTTTTCATTTTCCCTCATTTTCCTGGTTAACTGATATCAACTTCCATGGACTAGGAAAATAACAGCAAAGGCTGTGAGAGAGAGAAACACAAAATATATGCCGTGAGGCACTATAAATGATGTACCAGAGGGTTCTAAAAACGGTTTTTAAAACCACCCTCGCCAAAATAAAAAAAGAAGAAGAATAAATAAAATTGCTTTATAATAAAAACTCTCTAAAACATTTTGAATATCGTAATGCTTCGGTCGCGTATATATTATTTTTAACGTACCTATTACTTTCTATTCAATGTGCACAACAGAAGAGTAAAAACTCTAAACGAAAAGAGCCCAACATTATGGATATCTATCGCGTATAGAATTACAACAACAACTAAACAGTACCAGAGAGAAGAAATGAACATAAAATTCGTGAATAAAAAAAAAGTAAAAATGAAAATAAAAATCATTGAATAGTATACAGAAGTCTTTTGAGATGCTGGGGCTTCTGCTTCACCGTTTTCAAATACCGTCGCGCATTTTTCCACAAAACATCATAATGTTTCTACTTTTTTTTCTTTTTATTTTGCCTCTACTGGAAAGGATAAAAGTGTATAATATAATTTTAATGTATAGTTCTAAAAATGTATTAAGTCATAGGATGGTACAATTTGGCTATATCACATAGACAGTTGAGAAAGAGAAAGAAATTATTATTTTATTTTCCTTTACGTTCAATTCCTTTTTATTTTTATTTTCATTTCTTTTTTCCTCGCATTTGGATTGGAATTTGTGTTTCTCATTTTTTGTTTTTTTATTATGTTTTTCATCTTATACGATCGATATAAAATAGCGTACTAGTACTTGAATATAATAACAAAAATTGTAACATTTGGATAAAAATTTATTATGAAATACTAGGATTATTTTCCCTTTTATGTATCCTAAATAATAAAAACGAGAAAAAATGAATTTTATACTTTATGTAAGTTTAATGTTACCAATGCGAATCATTTGCTCCATTTGGAAAGGCTGAAAACGGTGGAGTATCACGTCATACCAGTAAACCCCAGTACAGAAGGGATGCGAAACTAAACACACACAGAAGAAAAAAAAAAAA
>JXOR01000749.1:0-21844 GCA_001014335.1 Coboldia fuscipes | reverse complement strand
AAAAAAAAAAAAAAAAAACAAAATCAGGCGTTGTCGCTGCCTCGACAAACAGTTGACAAAATTATCATCATCGTTTGAATAATTTTCATCTCTTATCCATCGTTTTTCATTTCCTATTTTACCTTCTCTTAGTTTATGCCAAAGACACGATGCAATACGAAAAAAATAGAAATGGAATAAATGGAAACTCTAAAAACGAAAGAACAACTGTCTGAACCAGCAGACAAAAATAAAAATTCATCATTGAATTAGAGATGAATATCCGTAAATCAAATCGCGCGCACATTCAACCACATTTAATTCGAGAAAAAATTATGTATTTTCTAGATTTCCATGATTTTTCACTTTTCCTGTCTCACTCACTAGTTTAGCATCCCTCAATATTATTTCACATTTAGCATTCACACCGCAAATATAAAAACTGTTAAAGATTTTGCTTGATATCGTCTAGTGGTGGTGTATTTATTATGTACAGGTCTTTTACGAAAGAAAAAAACTCCCCCCGCAATCTCATACCAGTCAATCAATGTCATTGAAATGAAATAGGACGAGGAAAAAAAAAAATAAAAATTCAAATTGAAGAAGAAAAAATATTCGATTCGTTTAGTTCTTAATTCCAAATCACCAATTTATTTGGTTCACAATTGTGACGTGAAGAAGTCAACTGGATTATGGTTCCCCTGAATTTCTTGGCATGAAGATCTGTTCCCCGGGAAGAATTGAGATGATTTAAGAACTTTACAGTGGAACAGTTCAAGTGATTGTAATGGTCTTGATGTCAATGATTATGATATGCAAAATAACGAATTTCCATTTTTAGAAATGATTGAATAATTTACCATTTTCATATTGTAATTAAACGAAAGAATTTTGGTGACTATTTTATAATTAAAGTTATCAATGGAATTCAAATTTAAGGATCAGTGTTAAAACCGACATAAGAGACATCGAACGAGAAACCATAAATTTATTAATAATTTTATGTTGTGTTGTCAGTGATTCATTTAACATTGAATTGTAACTAAAATGTTTTCTGACCAAAAATGACATTAAAACTGTACTGAAGACAAAAAGAACATTGTCCGACGTCCATAAATAATCAGTTACCGGCGACTGTTTGCTTTTCATTTCACCACCATACAGGTGGAAAATCTCACTGATGGCTTGTACGTGCCATTAAATACTTGAATATACATACACATATACTCACTCATTTCAGGTGCAAAAAGAGATACAGTCAAGATGCCACGAAGTACAGAAGGAGCGTGGCGAGAAAAAAAAATTCAAGGAAAGAGCCAAAATAAAAAAAAAAGAAGAAATAAAAGGAAACGGAGACTTATCGCCCGTAAAATACCCAAAGGTGATGGCACAGACGGATGTAGGCGTCGTCGGGATATTTATTATCTCCTGTTTCATGGATATCATTCTACAACAACAACAATACCATCAGATATCTGAGAAGAAATCACCATGTCTCTGCACTACCCAATTTCAATTGGGTATGAGTCGAGAGATTTTTGTTATATTTCGTATTTTCTTTTTCATTTTTTTTTATTCATTCATGCCAGTTTTGGATGATGATTGTTCAACAAGTGTGATTGATTTTTCTCATAATCTGATTTTACCCAGGAATAACAGAACACATATAACAATTTCCACATATGGGCCATTCACATATATCCGTATATGTCTGCATAGGTACACACAGGGCATAAAGTTATTGTAAAAAGCACACAGATTCAGATTCATTTTCAGTGAAATGCACATTTATAATAGCAAACGTTACCATCATGTGATGTACAGTTGAGATTTCTGTTAGACTATTCAATAAACTGGCAATGGTAATATGCGATCTACATCCCAATGATAGACTCTGAAAGGGTGAATTCTGAATTTTTATAAATTTTTTTCCTGTTATTTGAATTCCTCTTTTGGATATCAACCGCGATGTGCTCCAACGTCGAATGCCAATCCATTGCTGTTTGTTAGGGGGGGGGATCAGAGGAATATAATAATAAAACGGTAACATCCAACCAGATACAGGACGACTAGTCACGGTAACTGTAAGCAACAATAAACAGTCAGAGAATATCGGATACAATCTGATTTCAAGACAATTTATTTTGATTGCTGTCATTGAAATGTTTCAGAACCACAAGTGGTTGAATATGAATTTCACCAGATTACCAATATTTTTTGTGCTTTTTTGTTCCTCACATTCTTGTTTTTCATATCGTTTACTTGTTTTTTCTTTTCAATCTTTTTTTTTTTTCCTGCTGGTTAATTTTCTCCCTATGAGTGTGCTGAGTGAAAATGCATTTTCGAATTTTCTCTGATGGTGGGAAATTTTATTTTTTATGTTACTGCTTGCCATTCAACAGTTTAAAGTTGCCGTTTAACCAAAGATATGAGAATTGAATAAATTGTTTCTTTTTTTTCTTGTTTTTATCCAGCTTTTGCTGTTCATTCCAGTTGGTATGTTAAAGTAAACGATATTTCCATTTTGGTTGAAATGAAAGTGAGATTTGTTGGTTAAAGAATTTAAGGTGAAACCTTAAAGTGACCGGATTTTTATTATATTCTTTCCAAAAAAACCGGAAAATTAATAATTTAAACCGGGAACATTTTATGAAGATTTATTTATACTTCCGTTAGATTTCATAAAATTAATTGTATAATGAGATGAATTCATTAACTAATTTAAAATTTATTCTTCTATTTATATGGAATCCAGTATCATCTTTATTAGTTAATTGATATTCATTAATTTAAATTCAATTGGTTGGTATTATCAGAAAGTTTCTAGAAATATTAAAAACAATGTGGGACTTGAATATCCCTTACTACTTGAGTATTGAAAGTGCCACCCACCGCCCATCTATTTTACTATTAATGTTATCCGGTTAAAGAATTAAATCTGTTGTGCAGTTACCTCCACTTTATGGCTATGATAAATCGGCGCCGGACAATCAGTTTCTATTAAAAAATATATAAAAATAATGAAAATAGGAAGAACAGGAAAATACTCCTCTATATCTATTTTATTATAAATATCACTCTACTTGCATAAACGATTTCGTTGCACATAATTTTTCCCAATAAATTTGATTTTTATGCTCATGGATAATGTCCAATATTATAATAAACAGCAAATACACTGTATGTACACTACGTGTGGGAATATTCAAATACAAAAGGGAAATACTATTTTTTTATTTTTTTATGTGTATTCTGGACAATATTTCGATTTTTTTTTTCTTTTAAATGAAAACTGATTATATTTCAGCCTCAACCAGTTACCAATTCATTCCAGAATGGGTACACAGAATCAGGATCTATATGTGGTCCAATTTAATAATAAAAAATAAATATACATATAGTGCCCACGCCTGTGTTATGTGGCCTATTATCGGGGACTATTTTATTTAATGTTTGAGACTATGCAACGCAGAAAAAAAAATTTATGAAACAAAAAAAAAGGATTTTTTTTAAGCATCATGCAATATAAAAATTATGTTGATAAAAAAATCACTACTTTTTTTTATTCATTTTAAACGAGAGGCATTTCTAACTGCGCCTTTTTAGCATAGGCGGTGCAAATTTATATGCATTTTATTCTGTTTTTTTTTTTTTGTTGTTAATTCGAAACCAAAAATAAAAAATCCCTATAGATTTTTATTCCACACATAATTTTTTAACGATTTAAAAATATAAAAAGTACACAAAAAAAAAGGATAACCGTTGAATTAAAAAAAAATTGTATTTTTCATTATTTACATAAAAATTGAACTACATTATATTGACCACACCTACGCATGAAAGATAGTTTAAAAAGTTTCCCAAGTGAAATTTTAAATTAAAAATAATCAACAAAAAAAAACAGAGTAGAGGGAAAATAAATAAATTCGTTATAGAAAAAGTATATTTTTATATTGATTATTAAATGAAATGTATTGTGATAGCGCCTCTTTTGGGTGGCAATATTTGGGGGTAGCATTAACTGCATATATGAAATGGGCCAGTAATAAGATAAGTTTGAATGACCCATCAATATTTTGGTGTTTTGTTTTATTATTTCATATGAATTCAATATTAGTGTAATGTCCAATCAGCCAATTATGTTAAATATCGAAATTGAGGTTGAGACTAAGGGAAAGCCGCCAAATATTTTCTACTTCTCATATTGGCTAGTATTTAGTGAATTGAAATTTATTTAATTACGATAAATCGGTCGGATAGATTATTCGTTATTGGAGGTAATTTAGATCTAAAGGAGTTTTGTAAATGGCACAGTACTATAGGAATATTGTTACGCTCATTGTATGTGATCGTCAATGGATACTGTAACTGTTTCGTGTATTAATTTATATGATTAAAATCGACCACAACATTGATGCATTTGAATAATTTTTGTTACCAAATAATTAATTTTCAACATGAAGTTCAATAATCATTTTATCTAGTGTCAAATCATAAATTCTGTTTTCTATGGTTACGAAAACATAAATGAACGCCATTCTTGTAAAAGATTTATATAATACCATTTAGTGTAGATTACATGTACGCGCGTATTAACTTAAATGAACGAAGTTAAATGAAAAAAAAGCAGAAAAGAATCCAACATCTTAACGAGAAATGGAAAAAAAAATTTGAGATGTACGTGGAAAACTAAGAAAAACTGGCACGGATCTTAGGCATCCAGGCATCATTGGAATATGCATACATTATGATTTGAGAAATGTACATATTATAAGTAAAATACGATGAATGGCTTCTCTCCCCCGTTCTAATAATCCTCCTTGTGTAACTTCTGTCTTATCTTATTTTATTTTACTTTTCTTTCATTTCTTCATTTTTTTTTTCTCTTAACTGAGTTGTATGTCTTAAATCTTAAACATTTATACATAAATTATATATGCTAAGTTCTAACTATATGTATGATGATGATAAGCGCACAATGATGATGAACGTTTTTTTTTTGAGAGGCCCACCAACAATTCCATTCAAATAAAAATATAAACCCCGATGAGCAAAATACAAAAAAGTATAAGAAAATGATGGCTAAAATATGATGACTAGACATAGAAAAAGAGAAGTGAAAAATATGTGAAACATAAAAAATAAAATCGCAAGCAGCAAGTAGAAAGATGAGGGCATACATAAAATACACAAAAATAAAAAAAATAAAAACGAATTATAATGTGAAATAAATGAAATAAAAAACGCAGGCGCAATAAAGCATATCAGTATCGTAAGGGATGATTAAAGGTGGCTAATTTTTCAAAAATAATAGTGTGAGATTGGGAAAAAAATAGTATATAAAAAGCGCGCAGAATTATTATGAAATTGGTGTACCATTCATCCTGGCAGAATAGCGGCAAAATAGCAAAAAAATAATATAAAACGACGATAGCAATAACATCTCATCAGCATCGGCATCACCCATCAGTTTGGAAATCGGTAAGGCGAAGCAACAAAAAAGAAGCACCTTTTATTTCAAATAGAAAAGAAGAAAAACCGTCGAATATTCTCATTTAGTTCAAATAAACGAAATTGTAATGTGTGGGTGTCGCGCGATAAGCTTGAGTCACTGGGCGATACGGTGGGGTAGTTACTACTACCCATAATTTAACATTTTCCCAGCTAGTTCACCTTTCTAGTCATCAATGATTCAAATAACTTACGGAGAATGTACCATTCCATTGGACTTCAATAGTCATTCATTTGATATTTGAAATTCAACTGGGAGTTTAATGCCAACAATACCGAAATAAAACAATATAATCGTTTCTCTTGTGGCCCCTTTGCATTTTAATGGAAAACTATCCAACACCGATGTAAGATGCTAACGATCTCATCTTATTCGCTAAAAATGTTTAGTTTCCATTTGAATTTGTATTGTTCCACGGTAACTTGTTTCCATTGTGGTAAGTTTTGTTTTTTTTTTTTTTTGCAAAAATTAACTACAGCACAATCTTAAGCCCAGTGGCATTAAAGTTGGCCCACAATACACTCTTAATAAAAATTAAAGACAAAAACAACAAAAATATTGAATAGAGAATGAAATATCCATTCAAAGTGGGCTGAAAATCTTGAGATTTTCGTGTAATACATGTCCTTGGATTATATTTTCTTTTCGCATTGCGATATTTAAGCAGAGCAAAAAATCCTTGTTACTCATTCTCAATAAAAACGTTTTTATTTTACATCAAATTGTATATAATTTACCTATAATATCATATTATTTATAGTATTTATTGTATACAGTTACTTCAAATACAATTTCTCTAATTCATTGTATATACTGAAGGTAGATGTGTAGGTATTCAGAAGTTTTATACGATGCTTGAACACTCTGAGGATCATCTGAGTTTTAAAAGTTTCTTTCATATTTTTGTTTCATCTTATTTCATCTTCAGTTTTGGTTAACAAGTTTTCTATAATTTATATTTTTATTTCTGTTTTTCTCGCGGGCTTTCAAATAACAGAAATAAAAAGAAATTCGGAGCTAAAAATTTGAAACATAAAAACATTTACTCGTTACGTTTGATTAAATTGATAGGATATGATGGCTAAATAACAGTATTCAATTATTTAAAAGAAAAAACGATAATTAATAATTTGTTCAGTGCACTTTCAATTAAATTTGAAATCATTCCTTTTACTGTTACTCGACATCATTTATGTCGCCTATTCAATCGGTTGAATCTAAATATTAACGATGAAAAATAATGAGATGTGTTACCTACACCATCACTCGCATATATTATAGTTAGGTATTTATATCACTTTTGAATATGGCGTATGGAATACAAAATAATAAAAAAACGAAGAATTT
Source organism: Coboldia fuscipes (assembly GCA_001014335.1). Lineage (NCBI taxonomy): Eukaryota > Metazoa > Arthropoda > Insecta > Diptera > Scatopsidae > Coboldia > Coboldia fuscipes. Next base: position 15,006 of record JXOR01000749.1, on the reverse strand, counting down.
GAAATGGGAAAATAAAAAGTTTTTTTTTTTTGAGGGTTAAAAACGCGAGATGCGCATGTAGTGAAAAACATCGGGAAATTTTTTTTATATGTTGAGGCCTTTTTTACTTTTCCTCTTGTACCAACGAGAAAAAAAAAAAGGAAACAGAAGAATATACGGCCTGGTATACGCGTCACCCACACCAGACTAAAAAATCTCTATTGAAGTTCTGTTGCTCAAATTTCGAAATTTTATTATTTTTTTTTCATCTAACACACTAAATAGGTACGCGGATATTACGCACTTTTCAACTATAAAACGATGAGGTTGTACATTGAATGGTGACACTGGATCACTAATGGTATGATCAGGGAGATTGTTCGTTGAATTTTCATATATGTAAATTCGTTTACCTACTTGGAATGCGGCAATTTTCCAAGCTCTATCGTTTGAAACTAAAATAACAAAATTCTAATATCATTTGGCGATTGGTAACGATTCTGATGGTTTAACCAACAACAACCAAAAAAAAAAAGAAGAAAAGGACATAAATAGCGACGGTAATATTCAATGTGACCCGCGTGAAATAAAGATTGTTAAGGTGAACTGGTATGATGGTTCTCTTTATCCCAATAAAAACAGAACTTTCGCCTATTTAAAAATCAAAAAAAAGAAGAAAAAACTTTTTTAAGCAAAAGCATTTTCTAGTATAGAGGAAATTAAATTTATTGTTTGTTATATCGATTTTTTCCTCATTTTTATATGTAGAGGTTCTTGGTTTTCTTTCATTTTTTTTTTAATATTGCCTCTAGTTGGAGGATTATATTTGGGTGGTATGATAGAGGTAGCAAACACACACAGATTCGGAAACTCTAAGTATCGTGTAGAATATTCCTTAAGTTTCTTTCTCTTTTTTTATTATCAAATAATTTTTTTTATTTAGAGATTTTAAACTCTCGCCGCGCTTTATTATATGGATGAAGTATTATAGCTGAAGACATTGAATGCTGTGATACCTCAATGAGAGGGTGGTTTCACTGTCAGTGAAAAGCTCTGATCTTTCTTTTATTCTGCTTCAACCGCAAGCAGAAAGAGAGTACTCTGGTGTTTTTCAAATTCACAACAAAATAAAAAAATATGAAAGAAACTGCAAAAAAGTAAAGAAGAAAATTTTTATATAAAAAAAAGGGGATACAGAAAACAAGGCGATATTATTTCACGTAATACTCATCTTATGTTCCCAAAAGCACATAGTGCACCGCAAACGTTATGTGTACAAGTTCAGATGATCCTTCAACATTATTATTATCAACTTGTTATAGAGAAGATGAAGAGGCAACCGAAAAACACAAGAGTTGAGTATTTTGAACGAGAATGAAGGAATAAAACAAGTAAACCCGTAGAACTGTGAAATTCTTCATATTTTTTTTATTCGCTTCTTGGGATGTAATAAGAAACTGTTCAACGATAAGTTGAAAATGAGAAATAGAAAAATTTTCAAGTAGAAACTTTACTTGAAATTTTGGATTTTTTTATTTTTATTTTTTGGTGCTCAAATCTCTTGTTCATCCTTGTGCATTGGTTTCAATATTAAATTTCCATGCCAGGTACTTGAAATCAACGGGTACGACAATATAAGAAAACAAAGAATTTTACCAAAAATAAAAGAAAAGAAAGATATTAACATGTTATAGTCGTATGTGTAAGCAGGTAATTCAATTCAAATAGGGTGGAGGTTGATGTGAGAAAACCTAATTAAAATGATGGCAAATTAAATTTGAAGGGATTAGCTGTGATTCAAAAGTGTTTGAAGTTTTTACCTTTTGTCAGATTGTGCCATCAGTACTATTATAGAATTTTTGTTGTAACACAGCGCTGATGTTGAATAAAGAGATTAATTGAATTTTTCGAGATATTGGATGGCATCAAAACTCTCCTTCTTGGATGAATCAAATCGAATTTGGCTGGACTTTATCGAAATTATAAAAACTTAAGAAACAGAAATGATCTGTATCTTGTTCGTGCTATAGCCTCTAACATTTACATTTGAATGATTGAATTTATGAAACGCAATAAACATTATTTGGATTAACTATCCATAGGCTGTTATTATTAGTTTAGAAGCAGCTATGGTACATGAAAATGAAAAGAAAAGAAAATCCTTATAATTCTTTAAGGTGATTGTAATACCAACTGATTAATGTGCTTTTGGCATATTCACACAGTTTGCATTAAAGCATTGTAACGATCTGATCATGATGGTGGGGAATTAACAGTGTACGATCAGTTTGCTAGTGTTTAAGCACCCATCTGTGGAATCATTGGCATCATTAAAACGTTTTAATCACATTAAACAAAAATTATTTGAAAATTTGGAATGATGTCAGAAGGCCCCATTAAATTGAATGGCAAACGAATGATCATCAATCGTTAAAATTCAAATTGAATTCATGAGTTTGCTTTACTTTTTCATTGTTCAATTACATTAAAGGTGATTAAAATAAAATGATCAGGACATTATGAATTCTATTCGCGATATTTAACTTTGCGTTTTATTTAATTAAAGTACAATGAAAAATAATGGCAATAAATTTAGTTTTCTTATTTTATTAATACATACAAAATGATCATTTTTCACCAATTTAATTAGGATGGTGATTGGCCATTTTAGTTGAATAAAACCACATTGGTTTGTGACTAACTGCACTTCACATCACCATAGGAATTATTCGTTATTATGATAATTAAATGTTTTATGGGGAGAACAATAAAACGTTTCTTTCATACACATTAGGAGACTTTGTTGATCCAAAAATGATTTTATTCCAAATAAAAAAAACCAAAGAAAAAAAAAATATATTCTTCTTCCAGTACACAACTATGAGCGTTGCAATTGTCTTTACCCAAAAAAGATGTATAAAACGAAACAAATACTGGAATTAAGCTACAGCGACTCTATAATAAAGACTCTAAATGAATAATAGGTATTTTATGCATCTGTCTTCACAATGTATATTTCAATTCGTAATTCAAAGAATAAAGCAACCAAAAAAAAAAATTGATGTTATTATAATTCTCAGGTACACTCAATGTGCACACATTTTGGATATGAGGATAATGAAACAGATACAAGATAACTAAAAGAACAAAAATCAACCAAAATTTAAACTAAAAAAAAAAAAGCACACGGCACAGAAACTTTTAAAATAATAATAATAAAATGAAACAGAATAAAACTAAGAGGAATAATTCTTCTGTTAAAATTTTTATTTGGTGTTTCGGTAATCAGTCCATTTCTGGTACACACAGATGAAGGAACAATTCCTATGTAACAAAATGTACAGGGCAGCATTGGTAACATCGTATATTGAATACGATCTACAGAACGAAACTATAAGAACGCAGAATTTTCTGTTTTATATTCTCGTGGGGGTTAATGAACGCCAAAAAATTGCATTCACTTTAAGAGGCCGTTTGTTTCACATTTTAGTTATTGCTGGAACATTAAAAGAATCACACATAAAGATGATGGCCTTAAAATTGCAATTCGTCGTTCTATTCATTCGTTGTACCGATATGATGATGTGGTTCTGGTTGGATTGTTACTCACACTGCCAAAAATAAAAATCGTAATCTAAACCATTAAAACGGCATTACATCGTGCACATCTTTTAATTCTTTTTTTTTTTTTTGCATTCTCATTCCTGTCTCTTTTGCTCTTACGCTGATGATGACTATTCAATGGATGATTACGGTGTTGCGCTTTCTTAGATTCAACATTTGACAGAACCATCGAGACTCCAATATTCAACATGTCAAGTTATTTTGGATGCCATGAGAAGACATAACTAAAAATTCACGATTAAATAACCAAAAGTCTTTTTTCTTTTAATAATATTTCATCTATAACAATTTTTATGTTCATGTTTTCTTTTCATTTTGCATCCAAATCTTTCCAGTATACGCATTTTTTTTTCTTTTTACGATTTATAATGTTTAAAGGCAATAAGTGAAAAATAATACACTCACTTGGCAATGGGGCAAATAATGATGCAAATAATTCTTTTGCGAACTGAAAAAAGACTTGTACTGATCGGGTCCGTACTCAACAGAATTTACAAAGTGCAATCATATTTTACTTTGTTTTTTTGTTTTTTGGTTGTGGCCCTTTCGTATAATCATTTATGGTCACGAAATGAAATTTGTGGTTCCTCTTTGCATTACATTTTTCTGTTTATTTCTTTTCTTATACAATTCAATGTGATCTTGTTTTATATATCTACTATGCATTTCACTTATTTTTTTGTTTTTGTATGAAATTTGTGCAACGATATGTAGTTAATCAAAGATGTAATAAAAAAGAAAAAAAAACATTAAAACCAACAACTGATACATTGCAATAAAAGGTGCGTAATGTTCCTGCTATTCGATCTGACAACAAAATTTTAATCCAAAATATAAAATCTCTAATATGAAATCGATGAACCGTACACTTTAATTTTGACTTTTTATTTTTGGGTAAAATTCATTGGCCAAGAAAAATTGGTGAACGATGTAATGCAATCTCATGTCTCTAAGAGAAGAATTAATAAGACGTTACAATATAAAATTGATGATATGAAAATGTTAAAATTCCAGGTGGGATTAATCCATGAACATATGGACAAGTATCCAATCAGTGGTTTTTACTTCGTTTTATTTTATTGTTGCAAATTCATTTAGAGAGTAAATTTTTTTTTTTTGGTGTTTTTGTTTTTGGCTATCGTATAATGGATATTCAAGTGAATTTCAATGAAATGTAATTTTTGTAGACATCATCGTTTTATTTTTCATGTTAGTGAGATATAAATAAGTGCAATGGTTTACCTGTTTGGAGATATCAATAAAATAAAATGAAAATCTTTACCCTGAAGTAGCTGAGTAGAAAGAAAGGCAAGACTTTGAAGATGTGAATTATTCGGTTTTAAGCGTAGCATTATTGCAACACACATACTTCATTGGATTTTAATTTTTACGTTAAACATAATTTAATACCAAATGTACATTTAATAATGTAATAATATGCATAGCCACCACCACAATTCAAATGACGAAGAAAGCATTTTAACCACTAACTGAATTTTAACTGATTTTCTTTTTGTGGTCTTCTTGTGTGTTACACACAAATTTTTGAATTAAAAACAAAACAATCACATACGAATATTAGTGGCAATTTCTTTTGGATAAAAGATCTACCACATATCGTGGAGATATGCAATTGTACTGTTGCTATTGAATTGTTTCAGTTGTGAAACCAAACGCGGTTAGAAGTGCTGACATTACCCATTTTTTTTTTTTTTGGGAAAATTTAAATACAAATGAATCCATCAACAGGATTGAGGTTTAGTAGAAATCCTTATGGTTCCACATCTATTGGTCACCGAGACAAAAGCTAAACAATTTATCACTCATCAAATGAACGGCAATTTTCTTCTTGTAAATTGTGTGCAATTTTGCTGCAATGACAATATGAACGGTGTCTGTATTATTGTTGCATGAACCAAATTTTTAGGCCGTCCATTACAACACATAAGATCATATTATTTGACTCAAGGATTTCCAATATTATAAGTCGATATGGCATTTTCATGTTGCTGTAGGTTTTTTTGTTTAAAATTTTTGTATTTTTTTTGTGCCTTCTTTTAAATCAATATATTATTGGTAATTTAATGCACATACAAATACATTAATGACTATGTTAATTTAACAGTTTTCTAAATGCATTAAACTTGAGATGCTGTAACACCATATTGTGTATCTTGGACTATACAATAATGTTTTTTTTTAAACATTTTTGGTTGATTGCTATAATGTTTTTTTGGTCAACATGTAATGAGAAAATAATAATAAAAAAAAAACGGTGAATAAAAATTTTTTACCCAAATCCTGTTTGTATATGAGGTCCAACTACTAAGCAATAAGAGATTTTTTTAATAATTTGGCCTTCATTTAGCATATAAAATATAATTGTTACAGCCCACAAATGATCAAATTCATCAGATCACCTGAAGAGTCTTCTATGTAGAAACGATTATTGAGTATGGATTACGTCAATTATTTTACTTAAAACTAGAAGGATATTACGTTTGATATTCATGATTGTTACCTGAAAATGTTAATTATGTCAAATATGATACTCAATCGTCAAAAATTGGTTGATAATTAACACCATCGATTACTATGTGACATTGAAGTGTATCTTATTCACCTAATTTGATGATTGTCATTGGCGTTTAAATTCATTTACAGAAAAATTATGATCAAATCGTATTGAAATGGAAACATCTGAGAGATTTATCATATGAAGTTATTGTTAAGATTGACCGTAACACCTTCGGATCAGGTAATCAATAAACACGAAATGAACATTATTAATTGATTTGCCTTGATAACAATTTTATTCGTATTGTCTGGCACAAAATTGAAAATGTTAATAATGTCTAAAACACTTTTAAAATAAAAAAATAAATTCACCCATATATCCTAATTAATACTTTACACAATAATTTATGTCTCGTTATTTGCATTTATTGCTGTATAGTTATTGTGAAATCTTTCAATCTTTGTTAGCCTCTGTCATAATAAAACTGAAACAAAGTTAAAGAGAATTTTATTTTTTTTGTTCATAATTTTTTAAAATACGTAATGTAACAAATTCTCATATTAAAAATATGTGAATTTTTGTAAATAATAAATTTAATGAATAAAAACTTTCACAAAATCACACATAAAACCTAAAAATATTCAATGCTGATTGAATTTAGTTTGGTTGCATTCATTTTATTTAACATCACTGGTCTCAAATTGGTACTTGATTGAGGTTTGTGTTTAATTAAATTAGCCAAATCAATTTTGGGTTTTATTTTTGTAGTCAGGAAATAAATTTCACTTTTATAATTCACCCATAGCAGAGCTATAACGTACTTGGTAAAGAAATAAGATTGCAACGATTATGTCCGGTCAAAGAAAAACAATTGTATACCATAAAATAGTTGAAATTGTGTGTAACACTGTCATTTTTGCATGCGAATGAATACCACTAATAATTAAGACAGGTAAATTGATCATAAGGTGTTCACCTAAAATTGAAGGAACTTTTCATTTTTAAGTTTTGTTAATTTATAATTTCATTTAGACGTTCGTCTCACTTTATGAACATACGAGTAACAATTGAATTTATATTTTGGTGTCATTTTGCAAAAGAATTAAATGAAAAAAAAAAAAACAAAATTCAAAAGAGAGATTGATTATATTCAATTTCTTATAAGAAATAACAGAAGAAACAAACCAGCAAATGTTTTTTTTTTTTCACTTCTTTTGGTTAAATACAAAATCCGTAATATTATGATTGTTATTATCATCATCGACATCGAATGAACTGAATTTTTGATTGTTTTGGTATCCATTTGAATGTGTCTTCTACTTCTACCTCATAATTTATCTGGCGTTTCTGATTATTGGCGTATTTAGTTATGTTTCGTTTATTTTGGTTTTGCAAATGGTTTAATTTTTTGATTTCTTCTTTTTTGTGAATGGTCCAACAATACACGTGAAACAATTTAAGTTTGTAAAGAAATTATGGACATTTATTGCATATTACCATACATAACAACAATGAATAAGAGAATTTTATTGATTTGTTAAGTTAAAAATTTTTGAATTTGTTGTTGTCATTGAAATACCGAAAAGTGGGTCTTTTGGAAACTGAAATATATAATCAGAATCATCTACATATTGTAGAGGTTGTATTGTATTAAGTGTGTGTCTTTTCTGAAGTTAATAATCAACGAATTTAGTATTAGGCCCATTCAACACCCGGTCTTATTTGCTGATACGATACGGTGACAGCAATATTATAATGAACAATGGAAACATTTATCACTCACCTGGTGCTCACCTAATGGTCCATAATTTTTGTGGTGAATTCTTTACACTGTCGATTTCACCTTTCAAATCTCATATCATTTCGCAATGGCATAAACTAATTTGGTTCTGAATCAACCCCGTGTCTCGATTGCTACATTCAAATGAATCGTAAAAAAAATTAGAATAAAATTGCAATACATGTGAATTGACACCTACCGGCTGATTGTGGTGGTTGAATGGGTGACGAAACCGGGCATTAGCACACATGTTGAATATGAAGGAAACCAAAAGATACATAAAAAGTCGAAAATTGATCCTTAACCAACCTCAACATGAATTTCAAAATGCCCTGACGTTACGAAAGAACACTTTCACACATTTTCCCATCTTTATCATTATCATCAGAGTATAACGGTAACGGTACCAGTCAAACAGTAAGAAAACCATATTGTCAGTATAATAAGGAAGAAACCTCAACAAGACGATGGATGAACAGTGGCAAGCAAAAAAAAAACAAAATTATATAAATGTATTCAAGTATATAATGATATAGCGAATCATTGGGAGCATAACTCACCGAAGGAAAAAAAAAATAAAACTCACGTACATAATTCTATTTGAAGACATCGCATAATGATGTGGACTTCTCACACCCACGTAAACAGACCGTAAAAGAATTTTCCATTTTATTTTCCACAGAGAGAACTGGTCCGGTCGATATTACAGTGTGAGTCAATATTGTCAGGGAATGGAAACGTCATGGGTTTTTCTTAGGTTATTTCTATCCAGACTTTGGCACAATTTTTTCTTCTTAAATTTTCTTTTTGATATGGATGACTTTTATACGGGATCTGAACTCTAAACAGTTAGAATTTAAATGTGTGGCCAAAATAGAAGTTCACCTTGGAAATTGATATTATAATACCCGGGCCGGATGCGAACGCATTGTGAATATTCACCTACATCAATTTCAATCATATTGTTGCCCTCAATTTATACAATGGAATGGTGAATCAGGTCGGTCAATTGTAATTTTGTTGATGTTACTTTCTTATTATGCCGGAATGGGATTGATGGTTGGCAACTTTGAATGATCACTAGAGACATCCAAATGCGTATAGATGAAACTTTTACCAGATATTTTCTGGCTTATTGAAAATTATCTAAAACGAGAAAGAAAAAAAGAATAAATTCCATTTTGTAATGGTTTTGGAGATACGGATACCGCATAAATGGGCGACCATGGAAGATGAAACATCTGCTTCTTCTATAGATCTGTTAACACACTATGCAATATACTACGTATAGTGGATTATTCGTATACGATAAATGAAATTGCCCAAGTATAAGGAATATAATTTAATTACCATCTATGCTATAGTCTTACTATAAAACAGATATGCATACAGACAAATTTAAAATAATTGCCAGTATATGTATGATCAACTTTGAATTCTTGTATTATGCGTATACATCAACAGTAATAGGTAAGACCATTCCAATTATTATAGGCGATGTGTAATGTTAGGTACATTGAAGCAACATCAACCACAATTGTGAAAATTTAGAGAAAAAAACATTTCAACTGAGAAAATGTTCATCGACAAAAGGAAAATTTTACTTTTTGTGTTTCTAAGCAAAAGTAAATGATTCCAAACCATGCACATAGTGAATTTCCCATAGATCAAAAAAAAAATATATGACTGTAGGCTTTTTCTTATGATTTTCTCCTTTTTTGGTTTTCGCCTTATGTTTTCAAATGTTTAAGGTAAATGAATGAGAAAAAAAAATCCGAGGAATAGAATACTCCAATCGTTTTATGTGTGCAGACTTTTCTTTTCTTTTGTTGTACTTCAATTTTTGCAGTATTTACCCACATTTTCAATATATCTTTCATTGTACCTTACAAAAGATACCTCAACGATGTACTAAGAAAATCAAGAAAAATCTAAAAAAGAAACTGTGAAATTTTCAACTGTTTTCCTTTATGTAATTTTTTTGTCTCTTTTTTTTCACCAAAAAGAAGTTAACAAAAAATCTTCTTTTGGCAAAAATTTCATTAATGTGCCTGGTAACGTACAACCACATATTCATATAAAAAGTAAGCATATACATGAGAATGTTTTAAGGAATATAAAATGCGAAATGAAATGTGGGCCATGTTTCGGAAAAAAATTTTTATTTTAAAGCACAGAAAAGATCACCCTTTTCTGTTACTTCTTTTCGACATAACGGTGTCCTTGAGCTCAAGAAAATGCCGGGCGGTGAATAAAAAATTCACGGTTGTTGAATTCTAAGGTGGATGTGATACAACAACGAACGGTAAAAGAAAAAGAATTAAAACGAAATTTTTATTTTTTTGTTCTTGTTGTTTAAAAGAAAACAGAAAATTTGACAGAACGAAATGGAAAAAGAAATGAACAAATAAAGGAAAAACTCTGAACTGATAGGGTGTATGTGTGTTATAACAATATATGATGCAATGCATAGTGAATTATAATCAATGTGGCACGGCAACAGGCTCCTCGTTACATTTTTGAGACATCGAAGACTCCGGTTCTTTTGCGCTTTTTTTTTCTTCCTTCGCTTTTGCTTATCCCGCCTGCCAGCCCAGATGATACAAATAAGGAGCCGCGACGAGTAAAAATGAGGTGAACATAAAAAATTTTTTGGAAAATATCAAAGTAAAATTATAACATTTCAATATTCATGTTTTATGCCGGCATTTACATTTAACGTTTATTTTCATTTCTTTACGTTCATTTTCATTGGGGTGATGATGTTTTTTTGTTCTGTTGTATTTTCTTTTTAGGTCTTTTGCCATTTTTTGTTTTTTGCTCATTGGGTATTTTAGCTAGCAGCTGTATATGCTTCAAAAATTCTTATTTAGATGACGTGGATGTTAGCAAGTAAGATGGTAATTTCAAATATACCTGAATATTTATAGCGCTAACCTCACAAGACAGAATAGATAAAATTAATTTGTATTACAAACTGGGTGAGAAATCAATTTATTTGAATTTTATTTTTTCATAAAAACATTTTGTGAGAATTCGTATTATTTACAATAAAGAAATTTTTGTTCGTATAAACAAGACAATAAGCGATAATTTTAAATTGAAAATGACAATTGTTAGAGATTAAGGAAATCTACTTGGAAAAATTGTTTCAATTAATTGTGTCTGGGTGTTAAATGTGAAGGTCATATTGATGCCACGAGCTTTTGACAGAATGTGCCGAATTGCTCAATTCCGTTTCTAAGAAAAATTTGCAATTTTTCAAGGTTTTCCGCTTTTAAGAATCCCAAATGCATATCCAACCATTCAAAATTCAATGCGGCAATGAAGCGGAAGCCTTAGTATTTTTTCATCGCTTGTTTTTTGTCAGCAACATGAATAATACATAACGATACTGTTTCTTCAATTCGTGAAATGCTTTCACTACCTCTGTATTATTTACTGTTATTTCTATATATAATGAAATTGTAGACTGATAAGCGAAAATATTGCAGAGATGAATGATAAGGACACGATAAGAATGCGATAGAATAAAAAATAAGACACAATAATCGACTGATAAAATGATGCCGGCCGGCTAAATTACATACATTCATATGTAAATACATATACACAGAGGATACCATATTCTTGTATGCTCAGGGTGTCTTTTCCTTAAACATTCAAGGACATCCATCATAAGAAAAAAAAAGTTTTGGGTTTTCTTCTATTCGTAGCAAATAACGATACCTCATGTCTGGTCTGACACTGTGCCAAATATTGGGGTACACCCTCTGTAATCATTTAGTCTCAATTCAACATAATTTTTCAATTTTCGTTTCCGTTGACTTACTGTAAAAGCATTTTTAAGACTATATGGCATATTTAAGACTATATGCATTCAACAGTCAATATTAAATTCGCATGGTAATTCTGCCCATCAGATGTACAATATAAAAAGGAATTATTGAAATTAAACTTATTAAAGATCTTCTTTGAGACAGAAAAACGATAAAAGGAATTTGTTATGAAAATAACAAATTCAAAGAGAAATTAAAACATAATTTTTGTAAGGGACCAGTGTGTATAACAAGAATGTTAAAATTAAATTAAATTAAGGTCAAATTATCACCTTATGGTTGGCCGGCGGGTAATTTTAAACACTGATTTAGTTAATATGAACTAATGAATATTAACCCTGTTCAAATTCAATACAATACAGAGGGGATGTGTGTAATGTGTTAAATCCTAACATACAATGATGTGATGATTACCGCATAACAAATCCACATAATAGTAAAAAGAAACACACATATGGAATCTTCATCTTTATCGTATGCAAATTAGTTAAACCTCCCCAGTGTGTACGGTCAATTTAATATATCAAGAGACTAAGTGATGGGTATAATGTATGACTACTGGCCTTGTAAAACTGCCTTCTACCAGCTTTACATAATTTCCATATAACGTCAGACAAGACGAACAAGTGAATGTGTTGAACCCCTTTAAACGTACCCAGTCGCCTCATCCCATTCAGAGATTATAAAAGTGGCCGTGTACCTCTAACATCGAAAAGATCATGATATTCAGATAGTTGAAAATTCCCACACATATCCAACTGCTGTACTCAACCGTTTGTTTATAATAATAAACATTTCGGTATGAATTTTGAATGAGGGCATTTTCATATGTCTCAATGCAGCATAAGAAAACTGTGAGTGTTACAATCTACATTATATTCTTATTCATCGGATATGTGTGCGATTTTGTTGCTATAATATTTTTTTTTCCTACTTTTGGGGTTGGTGAGAAGTATATTATAATGTTGAGGAAACCCTTTTTATTGTCTGATATGCTAAAGTTTATAGCGTGAAAAAGGGAATTTTCGCCTTTTGAATTCGACTTTCTGGGTAATGGTCCTCTCACCCAAACATATTTGTGATATAAGGAAACCGGTTTCAATCGTAAATAGAAAGTAGGCGAATTAAGTGGGTGGTTTTTTTTTTTTCAGAAATTACCATATGAATTCATATGTGAAAAATATACGGTTTAGTAAATATACAGTTGAATGGTGCTCACGTCTCATCGGTTATGCGACCTCTTTACTAGTAGCTACAAAAAAATAAAGGATTTACACACAGTTATCTTTTTGGCTGGTCGCTTGAACGGTACACACGTTTATAAGGATTTTCTCCTTTTTATTTTTATTCTTCCACCATACCGTCTAAGACAGTCAACAGCAGGAACGGTAACAGCAGCAAGTGGTTGATGGTGTGAATATTTTGTTATGGGGTCGCCACATTCATAGTCAAGTGGTTGTAAGTTTGGCCCACATTTAACATACGATGAACATATTCAGATCCGGTTTATCATTTTATTCTGATGAGAAAATCTATGCAAATGCCACTAAAGCAACAAGTAAAACTACCATAAACTCACACCCTATAAATTTAATTCCGGATGGTGTTTTTAGTAACACAAAACTTTTATACCAAAAAATTACAAATTCGAATAGAAAACATAATTTCAAGGTATTGGTACCCATAAACATAACAATGTTTATCCGGAACAAATAAACTAGAAAATGTTTTTGGCCTACCACATTAATTTCGGTTATTTGATAGCAAGGAATATCAAAGGCTTATCAAGTATATACACATTAAATTTTCATTCTATATAGTTAAATAGAATATTATTGTTTTAATAAACTTTTCAACAATATCATGTATGGTTTACAATGCTAATGAATTAAATGTTATATGTGTGTGATTTAGATACGTGTGCCATAAAATAACTACCCTCGTTCTCAAGCCCCAATTGTTTGGTAAAAACAGTTGAGTTTGATAGTTCATCAGTGTGCTAAAAATTATTAGTTTTCCTATCACTTTTCCGAATTGTGTGGTTGGGGGTAAACGTATATCAAAATCACATAAACCACAAGGGTCTTAATGGAAAATTAACAGAAGTTTATGTTTTAACAAGCCTCATACTTACGTGATTATAAAATCATGTTAAACTGTGAATGAATGTAAATTGAGACGATTAATGTTTATTACAATGGAGCTTTGTGGTGTTCTCATACTCACGTTGTTGTACAATGAAGACATATTGCATGTAAGACAGGATTAAGTATGTTTTAGTATCATCAATGGAAATCTTGTCTTTGTCAACTGAATTATACCACACAATGACTAAATTGATTCAAGTGTTTTATGGGACCTAAAATAATTGTAAGGAGATGGTAAGCACTTTAAACCTGTTTAATATTGGTCAAGTTACAGTGTATTTCTTGTGACCAAAATGTTTTTAATTTTTTAAATAGAACATGATGTTACGACAAAGGATTCATGCTTTCTTTGGATCAATTAATGAATAAGAACTTTTAGCACTTCTAATTTTAGTTATTTGGATTGATCAAAGTTTAAAGACAAAATTAAGTAACGGTACTTTCAAATTGCACTTTTATTTAGACCGTTGTAAAGCCAGAGAATAATTATTAGTAAAATCGACGGGCAGGTGAAAGGTAAACACGTGTGCACCAAATAATGTTCAATATTTTGTTCAATTTGAAATGTTTTTCTTTCCGAATTTTTACTCATTTATTAGGAGAATTTTATATCGATGACTAGTGGCATTATACGCATGCAAAATACCATTATTTTAATATTCGAAAGAAACCAATATAGATTCATTTTTATTATAAAAACGTTGAAAACTTAACGATATTGGAATGAGAACTAATTAATTCGTTCGATTTATGTGATTCATTAATATCTGAATTTAATCCTTTTCATTTTTACTGCTGATGAGACACAGCCAGAGACCATTGAATAAAAACTATATAATTCATTGTAATTCACATATATTTATTCACTTTGGCTCATTTATAGTTTTCAGCTTATTTAATAAAAAAATATATTTTAACAGGATGGTAAAACGGTGCATAAAAATTATACCAAACAGCAACCCATTCATTGATTATGATAATCGAATTGCCAAAAATGAGGCGAATAAAAAAGCACTGAAGAATTATTTAATATGAATTTGTAATTTTTGTTTGTCCTTTTTATTTTTTTTTTGTTGCCATCGAATATCATTTATTTTTTTTTTTTTTTTTTTTTTTTTT
>JXOR01000081.1:0-26962 GCA_001014335.1 Coboldia fuscipes | reverse complement strand
ACTCATATTTATCATTTTCTTGTATTTTACACTNATAATTAACAATTAACAATGGAATTTGGTGTGCAGGAGAGCCAGAGTGCCATTAAGATAGAGTTAATTTACATGGGATTGAAACAAAATGGGAAAGACAACAGAATTCGGCCGATTATGCGGTCAGGATCAAAAAACTACAACTCATATTTATCATTTTCTTGTATTTTACACTAAGAAGTATATTGATACGAGGTGGATGAAAAAAATTCTTCGGTTCATTCATACCATTGAGAGCAAATGAGAAGTAAAGGCATATGGCAAGTCTCAATAGTATAATGCCTTTTTCTCAGCATTGTGATTCTTTTTCTTTTTTTGTCAACTTCGTCGATTCGGACACATTGTGGTGTTTGGTGTTAAAGACTAGCAAATCAATTGTTTATAAACAAGAATCAGTACAAGAAGATAGTGAAATCAAATTAACAATGTCTGTGGATGCTAGCAACTTCTGTTTCTCGGGAAAAATAGTGAGGATAGCACCCCTAGAGTGGAACTCGATGTACCATCAATTGGCTGATGGAAAAACACCGGGACTAAAATGGAAATGCATCGAACGGAGATCACCGACACCAACTCCAAGTGAAAACAATACTGTAACAGACACAACTGTTGACCAGTAAGTATTGGATTAAATACAAATTGTTATGAATCATAATTCTCATCTCCTTTTGTGTTTTAGGACCCCAGAAATACATGCATACGACTTCGAGGACGACGCTATACCACAAACACTTAGATCCATTAACTCTCAACACTCACTATCACGAAACAGTGCCAAAAAGGAGAAAACACAATTCACTAAAGTTGTTGAAATGATGCGAAGATCGGCTAATACGGTTGGTAGTGAAATGCAACAAAAATCAGGTGCAACTGAATAAATGCTTTCCAGACTGTTTTGCTAATTCATAGCACAAACCATGTGATTTATTCATAATTGTAAAAGTAAGTCAATTTGTAAGGAGGTCCATAAATATTGTTAGTAATTACAAATGAAATTAATTAAAGGTATACTGGTTCATTATATATCAGAATATCCGATTTCATAATCGTATTAATGTAATTCCGATTGAGGCACACAACATCTGTAATTGTAACAATATTAAATCTAGTTATAAGTTGAGTAATAATTTATTTTGATTATTGTATATCACATAGTAATTAGGTTCATTTTCATCTGGAGCTCATAATTTCAGTTTTTATACGCCTAAGTTAAGCTAAATCTGATCAACTGATCAATACAAAATAAGAAAAACACAAAAACCATAAAGAAAATATATAGAAAATCTTAAAAAATACACATTTTCATTTTAAATTCGAGATTATTTGTTTATATAAAATTCATACGCACGATTCTTGATTCTTCCATCTGATTACATTTGAATATATCTTTCGTTCATCTCACTAATTCGGTCCGTCGAATTGGTAATTGGGTAACCGACAAAAAAAAATAAAAAATAAAATAAAATCCCTTGGTCACTGAACGTACGACCATTTGAAATTTTAACCGATTAAAAATCAGTAGTGTTTTCAATTTCCGCTTATCCAAATGGTTTTCTTTTTTAATGTCAAGTGTATAATTTCATTTTCTATTGTTAAAGTGTTAAATTGTTAATTTTTTAAATAATGTCATGATATTAATCATCGATTAAGAAGTGAAATAGACAAATGTTATTAAGAAAAATTGTTAAGTTTTCCCAACGTGAAAAACCAACATGAATAGGAGTGGACATAGTACAGAACAAACATTAAATAATAGAAATAATTCTCATCCTCGACAGATGCAAGTATTAAAAACATGTGAGTGTTTATTATTTGATTATTATACTAAGTTTAAACAATTATGTATTTATTGTTTCTACTTAATTACTCATGGTGATTTAGAGTAATTAATATCAATGAGATATCGAATGATTATTTAATGTTGATGGTCAATTGCTGACTTAAACGTGTATAATATCGTAATATAATTTTTAATAAATTAACTGTGGCTATTGGCAGCATTACAGATAACTCGAAAAACTTGCTAAATTAATGAAAATAGTTTAGTTTATCATTATGGTTGCTTATCCAATGATTCTTGGATTCCATATGATCAGTCAATGTGAATCAATTGATTAATTATTATACGTTATCTCACTTGAATCAATTTCGTCATGCCAGGAACAATAAATGCTCTCTAGCTGATTCGTTAATTAGTAGATAAGTAGCTCATCAAATTGTCTAAATACCAGATATCATCAAAGATTATCCTGATTCCCTATATACCAAAACTTCAAATGTGAATAATCTCAAAGCAACATAATGATAATTTGATAGTTAACATAACGATTTATGCTCTATAGTTTGACTAATATTTTTGAATCGTTTCACATCGTATTTATGAAAATCTAATTTATCATTATGAAAACTAACATCAATAAAAGTATCAACAACATGTCACTATAATATAAACAATTTTTTTTTATTAAAAAAATGATGAGCGACCAAACTAATTTTCTTATCCATTGAAAGATTCTGTTTCGATGAATAATTTTATTTAATATGGGACATCAATTTATAATAATTTTAAAGATTTTCTTGTTATATTTTGCGAAAATAGTGTCTTAGTTTATCCCATATTATGCTATTGGATACGTTCATTATGTTCATTATCTGTCTAAATTTATCATGTTGTTGACTGTAAAATGCTGAGATGAAACAAAAAAGAAGATGATATACAGTTTCCAGACATGAAAACTGTTCAAATTTTTTATTTGTGTAACTGAGACAGTACGACTGCATATTAATCTGTGAATATGAGAGAGAGAGTTTTCATATGAAATCAGTGAAAATCGCTAATTTTTCTCTCCTGAAAATGACTCTTTAGCATTCTATTAAATATCCAAAAATATATTTTAGTGCATCATTTCCTTCTTTATGCCCAGCAAGATTCCGTAATACTTTTTTGTATATTTTGGTCTGATATTATTTCGTTTTTATTTTATTAATTCTTATGTTTATATTATATCAAATTTATATGCATTTTTTAATCTGAATTGGAGTACGTCTACTCAATTTGAACATTTTTTATTTTGTTTAATTTGTATACGGTGAAAATCTTTATAAATTCTCAATGAAAATCTTTTTTTTTGCTTTTAAATAAAGTTGCTTATTCATAAAACCAGCATATTATTATTACTATTATTATTGGTGTATAATAAATCGTCTAGAGTAAGATTAAAGGAATTAACACTGTTAAATACATTCATATGTGATCATTACAAGGTTAACGATTCGTTTAAAAAATTCTAATGATTATCGAATATCAATGTATTTATGTAGTATTTTAACAGTAAACAGAAATTTAAAACATCTCTATTTTCTTAGCAATAGAGACAAGGAAAAATCAAAAACGAAGAAACAAAAACGATAATCATTACAAGTCAGTTTAAATTAAACAACAAAAATTTCAATCGGAATTGATTTAAGATAAATAGAAACGGATTTAATAAAGTGAATAATAAGATTTGCAAATAAAGAAATTAAAATCGATTGATTTGTGCATCTTTGATTTCAAACAAAACGGCTAATGTATTACATCTGTTAGAAATTTTAATAACACCATGTCTAAATCATCAAATTAATCATATACAATTTTCATCAAATATGTCCTTCTACCAAACAATTTAGTTTACCCTGAAACTTCTTTTGACCGTAAAAATAAACAATGTGTCATTATGTATTGGATAAACAAATTGTTTGGATATGTGAAAATAACATGACTTCCTCAATAAACTAACCAGACATGTTTTTCATGTACAAATGTTACTTCGTATTGGAGTTTGGCACAAAATTAATTTCAATTTGATGATCAATTTTACAACATTGAACTTTAATGGGATCGTGTAATAGGATCGGTGGATCACGGAAGCTAGGACAATGAGAACCAGAATCATAATTCTGTAATAAGTAAAAGTTCAAAGTGTTCCAATCGAAATGAAGAAAGATGAAATAAAAAATTCTTTGCAATTTGATATGTAATTTGATGTTGCCATGTCTACCAACGACATAATTAGAAAATTAATTCTTGAATGTGTGAATTTGAAAATTACTGTAACAAACGGTTTTTCCGTGCAACTAAACTACAACAGTTAATTATTATTATTATATTTTCACTAAATGAATTATCTGTTTGTGGTGTAAACATTCATAATAATTTTTCTTATTTGGTTTCATTAAATGAAGCAACTCATTTGGAAAGAGCAACGAAATGATATATAAATATTTTTCTATCCACTTTTTACTCCTCGATTCATAATAAATCTTGTGCTATATGTATGAATTGAAGTCGATTTTAAAAAGGTTTCCATTTAAAAAATACAAAATTTTCTCTCAGTTATGATGAAAATATAAAATTTTTGGTTTAGTTATAATTTTACTCTGAATGGAAGTATAACACTCTTCGTTCGAGACTATAAATTATAAATGGAATATATTTTTCTTTGGTATTAAATTAAGTATAATTTGATAATTAATTAGACTATATAAGATATAAATTTAATAAATAAAACGGATATTATGATTGGTTTGTTTTAATAATTAGTGATCAATTATTATAATAAAAATATTAAAATTAACTTAAGTGACTCAATGTTTACTGGCCTAGAGAGTGGAAGTGATTTAAATGCGATGTTAGATAATTGAACATCATTTAATTGATGGAGTGTGTCCGTTTGATTGCATGTAAAAAATTATGGAGTTAAATTGCGGACGAACTAATTCGGGCAGTGTTGAATGCTATATTGACTTGTGTAAGAATATTTATTAGTTCCTAATTGATTTGGTTTTTTCGTTTTCTTTATAATCAATCGTCTTATTAAATGCAGAACAAAATTCATGTAGCGATTCATTGAATTGATTTTATAGTTTAAACGCTTTTGTTCAAAATGAATACGTATTATATATGAGCCAGGATTTTGTTTATACTTTATGATAATTTTGGTTTTGTTTCATTTTCATTTATACAATTAATCTTAAATTAGGTCAAGAAAATCAAATTCATGAATAAACAATGGATAAACTCATATTTTGTTAATTTATTGGGTATTACATACACAATTTGTTCGAACAATAGTATCAAATGAATTTCTCATTTACTTAAGTATGTAAATTACTCATCTTGCGGTTCCACAAATCTTTTTAATTTTAATCTCTTTAGTTTTATTAATGTTCAAAGAATATATATGTATATGGTGGATTATCATGCAAAACTGTATTATGTACATTATGAACAAGTGAATCTAATTAATTTATTTTAACTTTGAATTTAAAAATAATAAACAAGTAAAATGAGAAATTAGTTGGCGCCTATCAATGATATTTGAATTAAAAAATTATCATTTAATCGTGTAATTTAGCTGAAGACTCTGGACAGGGATGTATCGAGATATTGGCTACATTACTATCGTTAATGCTAATGATTGTAACTCTACCGTTTTCACTGTTTTTCTGTTTCAAAGTTGTGTCAGAATATGAACGTGCTGTTATATTTCGGATGGGTCGATTAAGGTACTTAAGTGACATTCATTAATAATATTGCATTTCTTAAAAATCGATTAAAAACTAAAATTCATTACAGAGCTGGTGGCGCAAGAGGACCAGGTGTATTCTTTGTATTACCGTGTATTGATTATTGTTGTAAATGTGATCTTCGTACCGTATCATTTGATGTACCACCTCAAGAGGTAATTTGATTTGTTTGGCTTTTATTTTCTGATTGAGCATTACTACAAAATTGATTTAATTTTGTAGGTTCTATCTAAGGATTCAGTCACTGTGTCAGTTGATGCGGTTGTTTATTATCGAATCAGTGATCCGTTGAAAGCTGTTATACAGGTTGCAAATTATAGTCACTCAACGAGACTATTGGCAGCTACAACATTAAGAAATGTGTTGGGTACACGAAACCTTTCGGAATTATTAACAGAACGTGAAACAATCTCTCATACAATGCAGGCATCACTAGATGAAGCAACTGATCCATGGGGTGTAAAAGTAGAACGTGTTGAAATGTTCGTAACAATTCAGTTTTTAATTAATAATTCTCATAACTTATAGGAAGTATTAATTTTTTAATTTTAGTAAAGACGTGTCATTGCCAACCGCATTACAAAGAGCCATGGCAGCTGAAGCAGAGGCAGCACGTGAAGCTAGAGCCAAAGTAATTGCAGCTGAAGGTGAAATGAAATCATCAAGAGCATTGAAAGAAGCAAGTGATGTTATATCCGAGAGTCCAGCCGCATTACAGTTAAGATACCTACAAACACTTAATAGTATAGCGGCTGAGAAAAATTCAACGATAATTTTTCCACTACCAATTGAATTAATTGGCCCTTTGATGGGTCATTATAATACGTACATGCCACAGCATCGTTAACAATATGAATCGAATTAATATTTTATTTTATTTGCAATTTAAAAATATACTAAATATTGGAAAAGTTTGAATTTCTCAATAGTTAGTAAGTGAATTTCAGATGATCTTACAGTTTCTTATAGTATCTCATGGATTCCTATACAAACCAATTGAATTGCAAATGATATTGTGCGATAATAGTTTATGACTCCTGTTTAAATATTCCGCGTAAAGGTGAATTCCAGGCAAAGCGTAAATAATGGTTTAAGTCTCTGATCAGCGTCGATTGTCAAAAAGTCAAACGCATCTCTCGCATTCTTTTAATAAAATTTTAATAAACTTTCCAAGCGTCTAAACAATCTTCTCGTCGAGTTTTATTAGAACCTAACCGCATAATCGGACGAATTCTGAGTTATTTCTACATTTTACTCAAATCCTATGTAATTTAACTCTGTCTTACTTCCTATCCTAAATAAAGAGTCAAAGCGTGGCTTTGCTGTCAAAATAAAATTGGGCAATGGATTTTATATGGTGTAGACTAAAACGACGTTAGCGTGAAGCTCACTCAACCTAATTTCCAATTTTGACAAACGTTTTCGATGGTGGCGCCATCTTTTTGTATGTTTGTTTACTGTAAATATATCTTAATCTGTCTAAGAAAGTCTTCTCGTCCTATTCAATAAATTACATTCAGTGCCTACATGGAAGCCTTCATGGAAGTATTTTTGAAACAGACTGTAGGTTATTTGTGTAAAAAAAAGTCGGCCGTTAAATTTTCTTTCGCTCTGAGAGGCATTGGTAAGAATAATAACTGTTAGTAATATTCACAACAGCCACCAAATTTACGTCTGTATGGAACTTGACATCAATATATTGTAGAAACCTGAGGTCAACGCATAGTTTCAACGCAATTTCATATTCAATTCCAGAATTTGATTAAAATCAAAAAAAGAACGCGTTGCTTAAGAAAACGAAATCAAATTAAAATTTCCGAATTGTGTGTAAGAAGACTAGAAGATCGACGTAATCGACGTGTGTAAATAAACGGTGCAAATTAAAGGTAAAACCAGAAATTATAATTCTGGAATAATTAAAGAATTAAGTTTGGGAAAAATTAGAATACTAAATCAAGAAATCAATTCATCCATCTAGTCATATTCCATGTAAGACATTTTGTCTGAATTAAACGAAATCAAGTTAATAGCGGCTATTTGGATAAAGTTTGTGTTTTGTTCCGGGTATCAAATAACATTTGGAAGAAATGGTCGAGAGTAATAATGTCGAGCTGACGGAACAAGAAACCGAATTGTATGACCGGCAGATCCGTTTGTGGGGATTGGATTCTCAAAAAAGGTAAACAAATGGAAGCAATTCCCAACAATTTAATCAGAGTTCCAGTACCGCCGAATAGAAACTACATCTAATTTCATTTGCAGAATAAGAGCCGCAAGAATTTTATTATGTGGGTTATCAGGACTGGGTGCTGAAATTGCCAAGAACATCATACTGGCTGGAATTAAGTCCATTACATTTCTGGACCATAAAGTTGTTACCGAATTGGATGCCGCTGCTCAGTTTTTCGCACCACATGAGGCAGTTAACACAAATAGAGCAATTGCTAGTATCGTGAGGGCCCAAGCATTAAATCCAATGGTGGAAATAACAGCCGATCCCGATAATCTTTCCAATAAAGCTGAAGAATTCTTTGAAAACTTCGATGTGGTAATTGTAACTAAAGCAAACACCAAGGAATTAAGGCGAGTTAATAACATTTGTAGAAGCAAAAATGTAAAATTCCTCTCAGCGGATTGTTGGGGAATGTTTGGATATTGTTTCGCTGATCTGTTACACCATGAGTTTGTCGAGTAATTACCAAATAAGTTTTAATAATAAATTATATAAAACTAATTGATAAACATCATTAACATTGCAGAGACGTTGTAAAGCATAAAATAATAAATAAGCCGAACGAGAAAACCAAAACCGAATTGATCAAAACACAAGTAAAGAGATCACTGGAGTTCAATGTAATTGATAAAATGCTGGAATTTAACTTTAAATCAGAAGAATATTTAAAAACATTGAGACGAAAAGGACCGGCCTTGTTAATACTTCACACTCTATTGGCGTTTAAAGATGAAATGTCCAATGATCCATGTACAGGAAAACGTGCTGAAGACATTAATAAATTGCTGGAAATTCGAAATAAAATGGGTCTTGAAAGCCATATACCAGATAACTCATATAACACAGTATTTGGACAAGTGTCACCTGCTTGTGCCATTATTGGTGGTGAGGTAGCACAAGAAATCATTAAAGCTGTTTCTCATAATGAAGCACCGCATCATAATCTCTTTTTATTTGATCCAGAACGAAGTTGCGGTTTCATTGAATCATTACCTTAATCAAATGAATTAATAAATAATTGTAAAATTTCATTCAGAACAATAAGTGGTTTTTTCTTTTATTTTGTTGTTGTTTGCTATTTCGATATCATCTTCATTTATTAATTCTATTATAGATATTCATATGTCATTAAAATTAATTTATAAATCCTTTGTGTAACAGTATAATATTGTTAATAAGAATTCGTTTTTTTTTTAATTTTATCAATTTACCAATTTAATATGCAGAGACTATTGTATCACTTGTTTCAAGCTTTAGAAAAACGACTAAAAATTCCTGTGTCACCACACTATCTTTTACTTTCCAGAGTAAGTCGTCTTTAATATTAATTTCTTTCATAAGTATTTTATTTATATGATAATGATTTAAAATCCATTTTAAAGACATACCTTTTAATAACCATTTATAAAATGAATGGTATTTATTCATATAATTTATGATGCATTTGACATTCTATTTATTTTTTTTAATTTTATGTATATTTCACTTTCATATTTCTTTAATTCATTCTTTCTACCACTATTTTATTAAACAGTAGAAACATATATATTCTTATTTAATATACATATGAAATTTCATAATATTATAATTATAATGAAATCATAATTCAAATTTCTCCAATCTTTTTTTTTTAAATAATTTAATTATGAAAAAAGAGGTTAATTAGAAAATTCAAAATTAAAATTAAAGTAACGGATACACATTCAAAAATTGAATGAATTTAGCCTAAAGTAAATGTTTTAATTCTTTCATATCAAATGCCACTTTTTCAATATACAAATTCTCAATATAAATTATCGTGATTGGCTAAACAATACCGAAATTGATTTGTTACTCAAGAATTTGCACTGTTGTAATTTGTATTTAATATCGTTTAATGTCGAATGCATTAGGTTGAATTGATAATAAATCACAATTAGTGTTCCTCAGTTTTGAATACCGGATCTTTGTTCGTTTCAAATTTATTTAATAATCTGATGGATCGTGTAAAGAACTAATGTGATCAATGAGGTTTGATATTTTCATCTCTTTTAATCAGTATTATCTGGCGGCATTTTGTCGTACATTTATAGATAATATGCATATGGAATTGAATGAATGTAACATTATAATTTCGTTCCAATGTTATAAGCAACAAAAATAGAATTTTTGTTCTATCATTCTCATTTACATAGAATTAATGGAAAAAAAACATAGAAGAAATTAGTTTTCTAGGAATTCTATGTTAAATTAAATAATGTATTCTCTTTTCATTTATGTAAAATGAATTTCAATCATTTCGATTTGCAGAAAACTCTCCAATTATGAAATTTTCTTATCTGTTTTCTAACACTTTTCCATTATTTTGTTGCATTTCAATAAATTAAATTAAGAAAAAAACTTTAGTAATAACATGCTGACCATACTCAATTAACATTGTCTAATTTTCCACCATATCTATGATAAATGGATCTGCTAATTACTTTTATTATAATTTTTGTTTTGTTTTGTTTCTATTTAATATTCTGTTTTATGATAAGCGAATTCATTTTTATTTCAGATCATTTTATATCGTTTTTTTTGTATTCAAAGACATTATTTTTTCATCTAATTACTTTCAATTATATATGTTCTTATTTTTAAAGGGTGTTGCTTTTTGCTGTAAAACTTGTTTAGTCAATTTGTGAGTGTTCGACACATTTTGGTATTTAGTTATCCCACCAATCTGGACCAGCATTGTTTCCATGACCTCCTGAGGAATAACTACCTCCATAATTACCGCCTCCGTTACCATAATAATTACCTAAAAGCATACAATGTGGTTGTTAGTTTACATTCATTTAAATATTTTTTTTGACTAATGAAAAATTAAATTTAGAATACGATTCACTACATTATTCTTCTCTCTTCTCTACATTAATTATATAAAATAATTTTAATAAATAATTTAAATTGAATTTATTTATTAGAATTCAATAACTATTAATCGATGTTATTATTTATGATTTTAATTGTTAAATTATATCAAATGTTTAGGGGTAAAGTGTTTAAATTTTTCATCACACATGCGATATTCTACTGTCTCTTAATTGAACCTAATTAAGGTAGGGGAGAAGGAATTGGAAGTTAGCACACTACAGTACTACATCGATTCTAAATACTAAATAAATCTGAATTGGTTTTCTTACCTCGTGATCCGCCGCCAAAACTAGTAGAGCTGCCCATACGCGATCCACCTCCACCTCCATTTCGATTATTCGCTCCACGACTTGCAGATTGACGATAATCACGTGATCCAAATCCACCGCCACCATATCGATTACCAGGACGGTTACCTCTACGACCGCCGCCATGAGAACGATCTGATGACATAATATCCTCTAGGAAACCAGGAACCTCTTGTTTACTTTCAACCAACAGTTCAACCAAATCTCCGCAAATATTACGATTTTTGTCATTAAAGAAACTTGTTGCAACACCTAAGTTACCCATACGACCGGTACGACCTATACGATGTACATATTCTTCTACGTCCGATGGTAAATCAAAGTTAATGACATGTTTTACATGTGGTATATCTAAACCACGAGCAGCTACAGCGGTTGCCACTAATATTGGACAATCACCAGATCGGAAACATTTTAATGCTTCTTCACGTTCGCGCTGAGTTCGATCACCATGAATACTCATCACCGGATGTTTGCATTGATATAGAAATTCTTCAAGAGCATCAGCTCCCTTTTTAGTTTCCACAAATATTAACGTGAGACTGTCTTTCGAGTAATCCGGATTACCCTCCTTGAATGGACTTAACAAATCAAGCAAATATGATCGTTTGTCTTGTTCATTTACCCACAAAATTGTTTGTGTGATATTCTCTGATGTTGAACCTACACGGCCGACAGCCAAAAATACATAATTATTGAGGAAGTCAGCTGCAAGTTCTTGAATTTGTTTCGGGAAGGTAGCCGAAAACATGAGTGTTTGACGTTGGCCAGTTGGTGGCATATTACTTTGTTCGACAATACGGCGAATCTGGGGCTCAAAACCCATATCAAGCATACGATCAGCTTCATCTAATACTAGAAATCGTATACAATCCAAGCCAATATTACCGCGTGTAATCATATCCTCAAGACGTCCCGGTGTAGCAACAATTAAATGACAGCCACGTTTTAGCTCATGCATTTGTTCAGCTGTATTATTACCACCGTAAACAACAGCCGGGCGCATTCTAGCCCTGTATGAGAATTTTTTTGCTTCTTCGAATATTTGTGTGGCCAGTTCTCTGGTCGGTGCCAATACAAGTCCAAGTGGATATTGTTTTCGTCGATTCACATATGGACGATTAGAAACTGGCGGTTGTCCTGCACCTTGTTCATACATCTGATTGAGAATCGGAACCAAAAATGCTGCCGTTTTACCGGAACCAGTTTGAGCGCAAGCCATTAAATCACGACCGCTTATGATTATTGGTATAGCATATTTTTGTACTGGCGTTGGTTTATCATATCGTGCCAAATTTATGTTAGTTTTAATGATTTCTGTCAGCTTAACATCCTCGAAGGATGCAATATGACGGGGTACATCATTGCCCGTCGCTTCCACGGGTATATCTTCGTATTTGTTAAAATTAATACCAGTGTTATCTGTTCCAAACAATTCTTGCTCCAAGCGTTCATCACGTGGCAAAGGAATTGTATAATCAACATCTGTAATAATTGTATTGATTTTTATTTTGAAAAAGAAAATCATATAAAAAAGATTAACCAAAAACCCACCTTTTCCACCGTTTCGGGATCCATCATCTTTCCATTTACCACCGTAGTTGTTACTTTCGCGTCGTTCTGGTTCCTGCCATCTATCATTTGGGCGAAATGCGGGATCACGATTGCGTTGTTGTCCACCTTGGAAGTGTTCGCGATCACCGTCACGCGAGCCACCGCGCGTACCACGATTCCATTGATCATCACGGCGTTCGAAATCACCACCTAAAATACCCATTTAGCATTACCAATGGGATAAATTCAAACACAAAAATTAAAAAAAATTATGAATTTAAATACACACCGTTCTGAAAATTATTCTCGTCGTTTCTACGTCTTTGATAAGTACCGTATTCTTGACGGTCTCTTGAATTATTATTGAAGCGTCTGTTGCTTCCACCACCGCCGCCACCACCTCCACGAAAATCTCTTGAATCACCACGATATTCACGCGTATCACCGCGATAATCACCACGATATTCTGCACGCGTTTCAGAAAACTTAGATGATGCACGAAAATCAGAATTGGAATTATCAGATAAATCTTGTTGAACTCCCCGCAAATGAGGCGGTATGTAACGCACAGTTGAGGAACTAGAAGAGCTAAGAATTGTACTGTTGCTAGCAGAACCTTTGCCTTCCTTCAAGTCCAGACCAGCAAACTAAAATAACAAAACAAATATTTATAAATTGTATGTATACCAATGGGTATAATATTATGTAGTTTGTTGTGTGTTTTCAATGCATATCATTATGTAAATAAAAATAATGGACATTGATAATAATACATCATTGATTTGCCTTTGGATTGATATAGCCAATAGAATTTCTTTCACATGTAAACTCATTTACCCATAATAAAAGACCCAGTAATTGTTGTTAACTATGTATTACTGAAAACATTTAGTATATCGATAGAATACTCTCTTTCTTTCTACGCAGAGATTTTATTAGGTACACACAATTAAACAATTGCAATATGGTGTATCTCTGTAAGATAAAGAACTACCAATGTACTGAAGATATCAGTTCTAACTATTGTCAGTATTCTGAGGCAATTGAATACAAGAAGTTCATGACTACAGTATCACGTTGGTTTTCTACACATATTTGAATAGCCGAATCACTTGACATTATTTTGTTCAAATTGTAGTACCTATGCGCCCTGAATAAATAAAATAGAGATATAGGCCATCGAAATATCTCTTGTTTAAAGGGTCTCGAATATTGCTACTCTCATTTAGTGCAATTAAATTATGAATCTAATGTCTAAATCACATTTTCGCTGGTTCCATAATGGTACGGTTGCCAGCCATGCTCTTGAACCAGTTAATATGAAATCAAAATACTGACTTCCTAACATCGATTGGCAACTAAAACTCATTCTGCTAAAACTATCGATGTGGTGTTACACGTAAACTAACACACAATACTGAGCCCACAACTAACGTCATTACGGGTTCTTCATCGCGCGTCCGCATTAAATTCATTTAATGTTGTTTTCGGCACACAACTCATGTGAACGTTCTCCCCCTCTGAATCTGATTGTAATTCACTCTCTTATTATTTAATAAGTGATTCACATAAAAACTTCGCGGACTGATTATGACGCCGAAATAAAATTAAGTTTAACTTAATTCCATTGGAGTTGAGTTAGCCCGCGCCGCTAAACGCCAAACTTATGCCCTTTGGATACAAATTCTAATGAAAGTATTCTATTAGATACGCCACATCCATGAGGCATTTCAATTCTTCGTATTCGTATGGTATCCCACATTGTGTCCGTCATATCTTACCTGCTGCTCTAGACCTGCACCATTTTGGTTAATCGCATTACTCATATTACTTCAAATGCAATCCTTTGTTTTTTGCTTTCCTTCCTGGATCAATTCGATTTAAATTTTTTATTTATTTTATTTTATTCGAATCTATTTTATGTATATATAAATGAAAAAAAAAAAATTGAATTTCAAATTGAGATTTATATTGAAATTGAACGAAAAATTCAAGTACACCCGCGTCACACTGAAGAGAAAAAAAAAGTATATAATAATTATCACACACACTCACTCTTTTATAAGCGCAACAAAATCTGTCCTTAATTCAAAATTTGTTTCAACACTAAAAGTATCTGTCTGTATTATTTTAATTAATTTTTTTTTATTTTTTGTTTTTAGTTAGAAGCTAATTTTTTTCAGATTTTTTTTTTCCACTGTAATTTTGTCCGTCTTGTTCCCTATTGGCTATGTCCGAAAAAAATGATATTTTTCTCCGTGCCTTTTGTACAAAAATTTCTCAGATTTCCCGTCTTCAATGTCTTTGAGTTTGCGATCGTCTTTTGTTTTTGATTTTCTGTCCCAGCGAATCACAATCACAAAATTTCAGTAACTCAATTAAACAGTTACGTGGAAAATACAATTAGTGTGTAATTATTAACTCTTCCTACCACCAAATTAAATTATAAAAACAGCTTTTGAGAATCAGATAAATGTTTTTAGAATTACACGGCGTGTCTATTTCATTTGACAAATAATCTGTATTTCAATGAAGAAAGAATCAAAATTGAAAAATGGGTGTAAATGGCAATTTTTGTTCACTAACTGTATGCAGAATAACTCGGCTTCTGAGAAATATGGGAAGATATAAGAGTTTTTAGAAACAAGCAAGTGACTTTCAACGCAAAACAATGAATCGAAAACCAGTCGAAGAAAATAAAATTATCTTGTCTTCTGTATGCAAAAGGTAAAGAGATGATATGACCAAATTATCAGTATTCTCTTTTCTTATGGAATTTTGGGTACGAATCGTAGACGAGAAGAGAGAGGGATGAGACGAATGTTTTTAGAATTACACGGCGTGTCTATTTCAATCGAATTTTAACCATTGGTATCGACTTTATGCCGTAGATGCCGTCTTGTATTGCAAAAATGTGTCAAATTCCATTTGGTTTGTCGAACCAGTCGTATCACAGACTGAAACTGAATTACAAATTCTATCGCTTTAGTACAATAGTATAGAAGATCATCGACACGATATAATTCACCTAGTGATGCTTATTAAATGAAATTGCACGAGACAATTCGAATTAGATGCCAATGAATTGGTGTTCGTCATCAACATGTTATAGAATTTAAAATTAAATGCAATTAATGCACCAAAACAATTAAATTGTTCTTCTATCAAACTATCATTTCGTACTATTTTGATGAACTGTATTTACGTGATTCACTTACCACGTACTCAGTTGGTACAAATAAACTACAACTCAAATATCGCAGTTAACTTCATCACGACAGTTCCAACAATTTCGAAAATCTCTAATTCAAAATGTAATACATTTTATTGTGGTAAATTTAAATGTGGTATTTGTGAATCAAAATGGAACCAGCATGAGTCGGGTTAATCTTATATCATGACTAAGCCTAAGGTAATTCTTCTGCAATCGGTCCTCAGTCCCAACAGATCTGATAGATCATTTAGCGGTTTTGCCTTTTTTGAATTTCAGTGGTTAAAAAAATTTAATATATTCACAGGAAATAATAATTTAATTCTGACAAAGTTCAAGGCCTGGGTAAATTATAATTTTAAATTTAACGGTTCACTATATTAGGGACACGCTCAAATATCCAGTTTATGCTAACATTTCTGTTGCGGCTGGACTCGATGAAACATTTTCAGAATTCCTTGTTGTTGCACTGTTACAATTCTCTACAATATTACTAATATCGTTTCTAATCGCTATTGGTTCACTTGATGCAATTTCTTCGGCAGGCTTGACTTCAGTTTCAACAGTATTTTCAGATACTTCTTGTCTCGGTTCCATATTACTGTTTTCTGTGATTACACTCTCAATTTCAATTGAGTCCAATTTTTCAATGGATTTTTCATTACCATTTTCCAATGACACAACCGCTGAAAGATTCTTTACTTTCTTCTTTTTTTGTTTTACTGGTTTAACTACAGCGGTGTCCTGAGCTTTCTTACTCTTGCTGCTCTTCTTATCTTTTTCATTTTGTTGAATCGTGGTCATTTGTCCTTGTAGTTGAGCAAGTTTCTCTTTTAGTTCAGCACAATTCTTTGCCATTAGATCTATTTTCTCTGTACGATTTACAGTCGGTGGTGCCACAATTGGTTCTGGATCAGGAATATCTGGCATCGGTGGACGTTCAATATTGTGTTCTTTCAGTAAATTTAAAAGAATTGTTCGTTCGGCCTACAACAAATAATCATGTTCAAATACCATTTGCATTCTAGTAACAGTTAAATTAATTTACTTGTAATGTCCTACAAAGTTTTTGCAGTTGATTTAATTGTCTGATGTTTTTAGCAACATACTCATCCATGGTATGCTTTTCGGCTGCCAAATCTAAGATCGTTGCATTGCTCTTTTCCATTTTTGCTTTCAAAATTGTATTCTCTTTCTCCAACAGCAAAATTCTTTTACTCCTCTAGAATAATTATTACTGAATATGAATGAATATTTGGAATTAGTGAGATTATAAAAACCTTTTCGATCTCCAGTTTGTAAGTAACAAAAATATCATTACTCTTTTTAAGTGAATCCTGGAACACTTCATACTTCTCAGTGTATGTATTTAATTCAGATTTCAATATCATTTCTCTCCCTTGGATATCCAAAATCATTTTTTTGCATTGCACCAACTCCTCTGTTAACGTTTGTTTTTCTCTGTAATATATAACAAATGGTTTATGATATTATTTTAACCAACTATATGTTCAAACATACTTTAATAATATCTCATTTTCGATAGCAGCTTCCATTTTCATCTTGGCTAATTTGGCTTCACTTAATTGATTTTCCAATTTCATTTGCTCATTTAATTTATCCAATTGTTTTTCACGCAACTCGCATTGTTCAGCTAAGCACTTAAATCTATGAGTAAATAAGATTATTGTTATTAATTTTTGAATAGATAAATTTAATGAGATTAACTTTTTAGCCATTTCTATGTTGGTCTCCTTCAATTTCATATTTTCATCATTATTTTTATTCAATGTTGTCATAATCTCTTGTATAGAATTCTGGAAGCGCACTTGAGTCTCCTTTCGTTTTTCCTCTTCCTCCTTAATCTTTGACATATTCTCACTCTTAATAGTTTTCATCAATTTCTGTTGCTCCCGGCATACCTGTTCAATTTTATCTCTAAAAATTAAATGAATTTAATCAAATTCTGTACCGTTTATCACTAAAATACATACCTGATTAAAACACCCTTATTATACTCTTTTTGCAATAGATCCTTTTCTCTCTGCAACACTTCAGAGCGCTTTTCATTATTTTTCAGACCAGATGCTAATCTGCTATTTTCTCGTTCCATTTCGACATATTTTTTGGCCAAATTTTGTAGTTTTTCTTCGGGTGATAAACTATCGGTAAAACTTTTAAGTAACTACAATGAAATTAAGGAAATTCATGAGTTAGATCCAATAGAGGTGGTACATTACTTTCATTTACCTTATCCATTAGTTCCTCAGTTTTTGGTTCCTTCGATTTCTTGGTATTTCCAGTCTCCATTTCAGTTAATTTCACTAAAGATCAAATAGCGCAAAAGGATTTATGTATTTTCAATGAATATTGATAATGCACGTGTGCAACAAAAGTAAATTTAAATAATGAAAATATTTTCCACACTTCGTATGATTGCGAAATGAAGAAAATGTGAAAATCATCTATTTTTGGAACTTCAGATGAAAAGCGATATTCCGTGATATCGATCAAACAAACAAAACTGGCTACCCACTCCACGGAATTATGAGATTCGATTACGGAGTGATAACTGCAATTACTTCCTATTAATGATTTGCAATTTGTATATGCAATTAATATGCAAATTATAAAATCTGCTCTAACAATAATTTTCCGAAATATTTTTATATTGCATTTTTTGCGGCTCGCGCAAGGTCGTCATTTAAACCAGCTGATGTTTTTTCCGACTGTCATTTTAATAAAATACAATATTTTTATTTTGATTTGACGTGGAAATTATATACACAGACGAAATGAAAAATAGTTTGCCTACAAACTATTCAAATTCAAACTTCATACCTGGCGTTCACGAGTCAGGAAAATCGGTAGCACGTAATCAAAGTGAAGAAAATAAAATGCAGAGTAATCGGACTGGAAATTTATTGGGTGGTGATCCGCTGGATGAACTTATCAGTGATATGAATGAATCGGTCCAATATTTTAACAATGAACCCAATAGAGGTAACACCTTATCAGGTAATTAACATTACTATAAAGGTACAATGTAAGAATAAAATTACGAAAAAATATTTCAGCTCCAGTTCAATCACCAGAAAGTGAAGCAACCGCAAAGTATTCATTCCTTAGTATTGAATATTATCAACAGTTCTTTAATGTAGATACCGTGATGGTGATCGATCGAATTGCCAGCTCAATGATACCAAAACGTGCTCCTTTCAATTATCTCAGATCACATATTGGAATGAATCCTGATTTGTATGGCCCATTTTGGATAATTATAACATTGGTATTTAACGATAATATCAATTACGATACAATGCATTTAAACTATGATTATCATTTTAGGTATTTTCGATTGGAATTAGTGGAAACTTAGCAAGTTATATTCAAGCGGCATTTATGTATGAATTCGATTCAAATCAACACTATCAATGGCGCTACAATTTCCATTTGGTTTCGATTGCAGCCACGGCTATCATTATGTACGCCTGTTTAATTCCACTAACGCTTTGGGTTGTGTTAAAATGGAGTTCAACAAAGATAGATGATGGCGGCGAAGGTAATACCGTCGATGCTACGGCGCCTAGTCTATTGAGCTTAATTTGCCTATATGGTTATTCGTTGGCTATTTATATTCCGGTGTCTATTCTCTGGGTCATCCAGATCTCTTTCCTTCAATGGCTCTTGGTAATTACAGCCGCCGTTCTCTCCGGCTCTGTATTAATTTATGTACTGATGCCGGCTATAAAACAATCCCCATTTTATATTATATTAATGATGAGTGTAGGTGTAGCACATTTTATCTTGGCTGCTGGTTTTATGTTGTATTTCTTTCACGTACCGGCTTCTCGTATCGACACATTACCAGCTGCTCCACAGTCTAACCAGCACTAACCGAATGCATTCGATGATTTAAAATTTTGAATTTATTCGTTTATAATAAAATTTATTACATATATTAATTGATTGTAAATACATACATATATAATGTAGGATAATAGATGTGACGAAATAAGAAATACTATAATGAAATCATAATGATGTAATTAATTAGTTGTGTTTAAATATTTAAAATCATTGACCTTGCGTCCAACATTAAATTTCAATGATAAAGTTATCAATATAAATAAACTGTAGCTGCCTGGAATTTATGCATTTGAAACTTAGAGATCGATCAATTCAGTTGGACATGCATGATTTAAGTTAAAAGTAATTAAAGTGTAAAAATTAGATTCGAAAATGGCTTCCAATAGTGGTTGGTGCAATATGGGTCAGAAGAGAGTTTTTAAAGTCCACAAACCGGTGGTGTGTTATAAAAAATCTGAGACAACCGGGGTGTCAAAGGAAGAATATGATAAACTTCGGTTTAATGCGTTAAAAGGGGACCTTTTGCATACGGTTAATGTCCCTAAAAAATCTGCCAGAGTTTGGTCAATGAAAAAAGGCGACCTATGTCGAATATCGTTAATTGAAGGTTCACAAGTAGGAGATATAAATATGTGGAATCTACATAATCCAAAAGAACGATTCTATTCAGGGAAAACTCGACAAATACATTCAAGTCACTTAAAAATTTATGATCGTTTGTGGAGTTCATTACCATATCTTAGGCCAATGGCTACTTTTGTGTTCGACACCCTTCACGAGTATGGTATTGATGCTGACGGTGGCTCACTGCATGATGTTATTGGAACCCGTTGTGATGATTACACATACAAACTAATCACTGGCAAAGATCGTTATGGTAGTTGCCATAGTTTTATTCGTGATGCAATTAAAGAATACGGGTTGTCGGAAGACGATGTTCATGACGTATGGAATATTTTCATGTGCACGGGATTCACAAGAGACACTCAACAATATTTTGCTAAACCGAGTCCCGCACAAAAGGGTGATTTCATTGAATTCATTGCCGATATGGATTTACTGGTCGCATTAAGTGCCTGTCCTCATGGTAACCTACCGAGAATAATCATTAATTATTTTATTGAAGTTTAATATTCTACAAATATTCCAGGTGATGTCTCATCAACTGTTGGTCAAGAAATCCAGGATGAAAAATGTTTTCCAATGCTAGTGGAAATATTTCGAGCCTGAAGTCGTCTTGTTTCAAATTTGCCGGCAATAAATGAAATTTAATTTTGATTCTGTCATACTTAAAGTATTTTTTCGTATCAAAATAAAAACAAACCAGAATGAAATAAAAATAATTCTCCTAATTAGTGTTACACGTTATAATTTGTAATTTTAACAGAAGGAGCAGAACACTAATTGAACGGTCACTATGGGTATTCTCGAAAAGATTTCTGAAATTGAGAAGGAAATAGCCCGCACTCAGAAAAACAAGGGTATGCGCTTTCACATTCAGAGTTTTTAGGTTATCCGACAATTGACCGCATATTTAATAATTATGATTGATTGTTAAACTTTACGTTTGCAGCGACTGAATATCATTTGGGTCTCCTGAAAGCGAAATTAGCAAAATATCGTTCCCAATTGTTAGAGCCGAGCAAGAAAGGTGAAAAGGGAGAAGGATTCGATGTGCTGAAATCCGGAGATGCTCGCGTGGCGTTAATCGGTTTCCCATCCGTCGGCAAGGTACTCTACATCGTTATAAAGACAAATTCTTCCATACCTAATCTTCATGTATTTTCTTTCAGTCGACATTGCTGTCTACACTTACTAAAACCGAAAGTGAAGCAGCCAATTATGAGTTTACAACTTTGACCTGTATTCCTGGTGTGATTGATTATAACGGAGCAAATATCCAGTTGCTCGATCTTCCTGGTATTATCGAAGGTGCTGCTCAGGTAAATGACATCTTGTATAACATCACTCAGTTTATAAAATGAGTATTTGAAATTCTAGGGAAAAGGTCGTGGCAGGCAAGTAATTGCAGTTGCTCGTACGGCTGACTTAGTGCTAATGATGTTGGATGCTACAAAGCCTAATGTGCATCGTGATTTACTAGAAAAAGAATTGGAGTCCGTTGGTATACGATTAAATAAACGGAAACCAAACATTTATTACAAACAAAAGAAAGGTGGTGGACTTAGTTTCAATGCTACCTGTCCGTTGAGTCGATGTAATGAAAAAATGGTGCAGAATATACTACACACATTCAAAATATTCAATGCTGAAGTTCTATTCCGTGAGGATTGTACTGAAGATGAATTCATTGATGTAGTAACAGCTAATCGTGTTTATATCCCGTGTCTTTATGTTTATAATAAAATCGATCAGATATCAATTGAAGAAGTTGACCGATTAGCACGTCAACCAAACAGTGTTGTGGTCAGCTGTAATATGAAATTGAATTTAGACTATCTGCTTGAGACATTGTGGGAATACTTGCAATTGATTCGTGTCTATACAAAGAAACCAGGTGATCCACCAGATTTTAACGATGGACTTATTTTACGAAGGGTTAGTGATTTGGTAATTCCATTTATTTCATATCGTATAGTATGATGTTTTTTAGGGCGTAACTGTTGAACATGTGTGTCATGCAATTCACAGGACACTAGCTGCCCAATTCAAATATGCATTGGTTTGGGGTACATCCACAAAATATTCACCCCAACGGGTCGGTATTAATCACATTATGAATGATGAAGATGTAATACAAATAATTAAAAAATAATTTTTGATATTTCTTGAATAAAACAGATTTAATCCATAGTACTCGTAGATTTCTATTTCAATCCATTTAAAACGATCCCAGCAATGTTTCATGGATTATCAGTTGATGTGGCTTATAGCACCCTATAGTAATATCAAATTCAATACAAATTACTTGGCTAGTATATAATTAATCTATTTTTTCAGCAATAAATGTCCTTTTTGTTTCAAGGTTTGTTCCAAAGCCCTAGCTTTCATTTCAACAGCCTCTTTTTGTTTCAATGCATAATTATTTTTTGCCTCATTGATTTCCGACACTAATTTAACAATGCGTTCAGCAGTTTGTCGCTGGACTTGTATCCGTTTCTTCTGATTAGACTACAATTATCAATTAATTAAATTTAAAATACGATATAAAGAGCATCAGATTAAAAAGAAGTTGACTTACACCTAAGGGAGTTGGTCGGCCGTCAACGAAACTGTAATCCGGTTTTTGGGCTATAAGGCCATAGGCGTTGTCCACTTTCTGGTGTTCGGGATAATCGGACCATTTCTTTAGCTGGAGTTTGGCTAGTCCTTGATGAATCTGTCGGATAGCTAGAATATAAACAAAGGAATTAGGAACGTTTGTTATAACTTAAAAAAGTGGATACCACATACCGTATTGTGTTGAAGGTAAACATAGTTTACTAAACCGTAAATTACTGAAAATTGCACTCATTGTCTATTCAGTTTAAATAAATAAATTTTATTCCAAACAGAATGTAAATAAAGGTATTATAACCTCAATGTATCACAGGCTGAATACATCACTTTTTGGCTGAATAATTCTATGAATGAACTTTGAAAATTCAAACGCCGTATTCAGCCCATATTTTGTATCACAGTTACGTCAGTTTTAATTGTTGTAGTTTTGTGAAGAAAAACGATGACTTCATTCTAGAAAAATAAGTTTAACTTAATCACTGATTCAGAACATTAGTAAGATTATGGCTCAGCCAACTCGGCGATCAAATAATGTGGAAATTCCACCATTAAGGAACCTGGACGATTTCCTGCTTGGATCCGCAAGATTTGAGTTGCCGGACTTTAAGGACATTCCAAAATGGAATAATCGTGTGATTAAAAACTTTCTCTACTACCAAACAAATTATTTTGTTGTGATTGTGCTGTCATGTATTGGATTTGGTTTGGCTCATCCGTACAAGATATTGTGTGGTTTAGGCGTATGTGGAACTCTATTATACACTTTTATGAAATTCTTTCCTGATACGTCGCGTCGCGGTGCTGGAGATGCTGATATATCACAGAATATGGGACAAGATTCTCGCAAGTGGATTTACTTGGTAGGAAACATTGCTGGTGGCTACTTCCTCCTGAGCATGTTAGATGCTATTCTGCTCGTACTACTTGCTATTTTATTACCAATCTTTAGTAAGTGACCTCTATTTGGGTTCAGTTTCAAATTAAGGAATAATTCTCATTTTTTTTTTTCAGTTTCATTTTTACATGCATCTATGCGCCTAAGAAATCTACGCAATAAATTATCGACCTCAATGGACACTTTGGGC
This sequence comes from Coboldia fuscipes, assembly GCA_001014335.1. Taxonomy (NCBI): domain Eukaryota; kingdom Metazoa; phylum Arthropoda; class Insecta; order Diptera; family Scatopsidae; genus Coboldia; species Coboldia fuscipes. The sequence goes on along the minus strand of JXOR01000081.1, from coordinate 2,962 downwards.
TTAAGAAACACACCAATGGGTCTCTTTTTGGAGGCAATGTCCATCACTGTGGATGGAATTTTAAAATAATTTCTTTTAAAAATCTCAATTCTTGTTCACTTTTATTCTAGTCTCTACAAAATTTATTAAATAGCAATCACTTGCTTTGTCTTTATCTTGACAATATAAGTAAAACGACGTATTTAATAAAGGACATTTTAACGAATCTTCTCAAACGTATCATAGTGATGATCGATCATTTTCTCTAAACATACATTTGTAAGTATTTCAGGATTTTTAACAAAGTTCATTATATTAGCATCCATTAGCGACTCATAGAATATACAAGCACCCATTGTAATTGAAAGTGATTTTGAATTAATATCATTCATAGGCTCATCACTGACCCTAAAAGCATATGAAAATAGATGAGACATATAAAATGACATTGAAACGGAAATTTATACTTCTTTAAATGAATGACCAAATATTGTAGTGTTAATTGATTGATATTTGGTAACTCTTCAATTAAATTTTGCATTGCTTGAATTTGGTCAAAGTAACTCATTCCTAAAGCAAGAACAAATTTAATTTAATATAATCACAGATAGTTGATTGATTTTTACTTGGAAAATTTTCTTTTATATGTTTTTTAAAAGTCGACTGTTTTACTAAAGGCACCCTTAGTTCCCGAAGTAATAGTTTGATGATACCGGTTATATTATTTGGATCAGTTTGTGCGTATAATCCACTATAGTTATTTGAATCGATTTCAAATCGAAGTTTTTGAATTACAGCGTAATTTCCTGGTGTTCGATATAGACCAATGGATTGCATAAAAGCTGGTTTGTTCTCTAATATTTCAATACATTCCACAATAATTTTAGGTAAAGTGGGAAATTTTGGTGACCGTTCTAAATTCTCAACAAAATTTTGGAAGCAAGGTTCCTCTACAATGCAATCAAATAATAGTATTAATGTAACATGATATGAATAAATTTAATCATTTACCTTTTACAAATTTTTTAACGTTGTCATTATCTTTGTCGGGACGATTTTTAATCATGAAGTTCAATTTATCCTTCACCCAACGAAAGTGATTTTTCTAAAATGAACAGATCACATCACATCAGACTATTAATTAGTAATTAGGCAAAATTATTACACGACTAGCTGTGGGGCTTTCCATTAAATTATCTTGCACTGTTATTAGCTTCCTGTACTGGGTTCCGTGTATTCGAAGGATTTTATTTTCTTCTTTGAGTTGGGCATATTTTCGTCTCAATGAATTATGCTGTATTGTCAATTTCTGTAAGAAATTATCAGTGTATATAAAACCCACTTGAATTGGTATCAATTATTAATGGTTTACCTCAAGATCAGATTGCAACTTATTCCTCTCTTCCTCCAATCTGTAACTGTACATAAAAATTATTGAATGATAATTTATTGAATATTGATTAAGTATATTGTCGCGTCAACATTACTTTATTTCTGTATTCGGTACATTGTCATAAGTTGAAACCCTCGATTTATATTTTGGCGTTGAGCGATTTCTTAATCCCTCAGATAGTGATCCAACACGTTTCTTCTTAATTTTCTTCTCTTTATTTTCATCCATGGTAAATCTGAAAACTTAGTTCGTTTCTACAAGTAAAACTAATTAGACACTGTGATTATTATAAATGGTTCATAAAATACTGAATACAATTACTTAACTGAAGTAGTAAAAGCCATTTTACTCGTTATCTCATTTCAGTTGAATAATATTTTTGATAAGAGGCTTTGCTTCGAAGTAAAACAAAATTTATCATTTATCTAATATATATATGAAACACCCACGTCGCTTATAAACTTAATCAATAGTTTCATTAGTCATTAATTAATTATAATCTAGTTAGCTATAATATAAACCCTAAACTGACATATTTATCAGTTTTTTTATAACATTTCTATATCCTTTTAAATGACGAAGAAATATTAAAATTTATGTGTACAGATTGTTTTTGTTAGAATAACTTTTTATAAGTGCATGTTAGCCTGACACCTAACAATGTCTGAACATAATTTCGAATTGAGCTTAAAATACATAATTGATGCATTAACATCAAATCATAGTAAAGGTAATCATAGTAATGGCTCATATTATAAGTTAACATTTTAATTACAATTCATTTTCAATGCTGCATAGGTATGAAATTCAATGACATAGTTAATTTAATATCCAATGAATTGCAAGAGTCAAAAGTGAATGTTTCTGATTTACACAATAAGATTGAGGATGGCTTGAAACAAGCGATCAATATGGGACTTGTGAAAGGTCATAATAATAAATTTTCGTTAAGAATTAATTTAACTGCTAAACCACCTTCTGGTATATTTGAAACATCAAAGAGGCAAAATGAGAATAGAAATAATCGTCGATCACAGTTTAAGCACCAACAACAGTATCAATCGAAAGCCAAGAAAATAGATAACTTGAGGAGAATTGCAACAGAATTTTTAACTAATGAAGAGTTTAATGAATAATAAAAGAAATTAAATAAAATAAATTAAATAAAATTAAATAAAATAAAATTTATCGGGTTTACTCAGTGAGGAGTAAAAGACACAAACTACACGAATTGCAAATCTCTGCATCCAAAACCCGCGTAAATCAAATTGTCTTTCTAATTGCAAAGTACAAAATACAAAGTAGTTATAAAAATCTATGTATCGATAATTAAAATTTGTATTAACTGCAGGCTTAGCTTTCAGCTTTACAAACACTAGCAAACAAAATTGTTCTCAGCTCTCATATTGAAAATGGTTAAACAATAATGGCAAGATAAGTCTAAGCCATATAACAGCATACAAGATAGAAAGCTACCAGACACCCCAGATACAGATTATAGCTTTAGTCCAAATGATCCATTAATTACGTTTACAAGAACGCAAGAAATTCGACGACTCCGTGATTTAGGATACGAATACATACCAGGTG